>APFE031049925.1:71248-94903 GCA_000404065.3 Pinus taeda
CTGCATCTGCTCCTTTGGAAGTTAAAGCATTAACAGAGTTAGAAATACCATTGCATAAATATAATGTACCAACCTTTTCACCTTTTTCTATTACCAGGGCTCCTTTGGTGACCTTCCAATCTTTATCTACGAAAGTTGTCACACAACCTTCACTGCCTAACTACCCTGTTGAAATCAGATTTTTCTTTAGATCTGGAACATGCCTTACCTCCTTTAGTAGCCATTGGTTTCCATTCTGCTGTTTTACAAGAACCTTACCCATTCCAACAATTTTACAGGGCTTATCATCACCCAAACGAACTTGTCCAAAATCTCCTTGAACATAGTCATGAAAGTATTTCTTATCAGGTGTGGCATGGAATGAAGCCCCTAAATCTACCACCCTGGAATCAGAAATATTTTTGAAATAAAGAATTAAAGTATCTTGTAACACCTTACTTGTCACATTTGCTTCATGATTGTTTTCTTGTTGTGCATCTCCTTTTCCCTTCCAAGATCTACAGTCTTTCTTCAGGTGTCCTTTCTTTCCGCATTTCCAGCACACTATCCCCGATCTGGACTTGAATCTGCCTTTCCTTGATTTACTACGATATCCCGAGCTCTTTCATCTTTCCATTTTTCTTCCCCTAGACTCTGCACTCAAAGCATTACCCGATGTCTCACCGGAGCTTTTCCATTGCATTTCCTCACTAAGGATAGCACCGACAACATCATCAAACTTTAGAGTACTAGATCCAGAAACAGAGTTACTAATGGCCATTACTAAACCATTCCAACCTTTTGGAAATGAGCACAAGAATAATAGAGCTCTAACTTCATTATCAAAGATTACCCCTACAGAACATAACTGACTTGTAAGAGTATTAAAATCATTTAAATGGTCTGCAACAAATTCACCTTCTGACATCTTCATATTAAATAATTGTTTCATAAGAAATACCTTGTTTGAGGCCAAGCGTTTTTCATATAGTTTCTCCAACGCCTTGATCAAACCCTCTGTCATTGTTTCCTTCAAAATGTTGAAGGCGACTGACGCTATGAGGCACAACCGTATTGTTTCGAGTGCCTTTCTATCGAGAAGGTTCCATTCTTCATTCGTCATACCCATCGGCATCTTTGTTTTTCCGCTCAATGGTAGCTATAGATCTTTCTGATACATATAATCTTCCATCTGCATCTTCCACAACGAGAAGTTTTGGCCGTTAAATTTCTCGACCCTAAACTTACCATCTTCTGCCATTGCTCCCACTCGAACGTGGAACCCTTCTTTCCTACAAGTTTATCAGCCAAATAGACCTTCGGCTCTGATACTAGTTGTTAGAAAATTATATATTACGGAGCAATGGAACACATAAAATATTGCAAAAATATAAACACAGAAAACGCATAAAACAAGAGAGACACAAATATACATGGTTCACCCAGTTTGGGCTACGTCCACCCCGAACAGCCAGTCCTTCTTTTCTATTATCCAGCAAAATGAACAGATACAACCTACAATAGATCCACTGTAACACCCTCTTCGCTCTCAATCTCCTCTCTCTTTTTCACTAAGAATACAGATCTATTTCACAGCCTCAAATACAATGCCCTCATACAAAGAGAGGGGTTGCCTTCTAGGGCAAAAAAATCTAAACTAAACATAAGTTCTACCGTCAGATCATCTGCCTAATGAACGGCCCAGATTGACTAGAAATTACAATATTTTTACAAGGCAATTTTACATCTGTTTTTAGCTTCAAGAGCACTGCCCCTGAGCCCCCGCTGGGGGACCGCTGGCCCTCGGACCCCCCAGCTAGGGGGGATTGGCCCCCTCGGACCCCCGCGGAGGGCACAAGTCCCCCCCGCACCCCCTGCGTGGAGGGGTGTACAATCTTCCTGGGGTATACATCCAGCTAAGACCTTTGAATGCAGAAGATAATTAGGCTCCACACCCAAAAAAAGAAGGAGACAATGAACCAGTAAAGCCTACCTTAGATAAGGAATTCACCATTTGGGAAAAAAAACAATGAGGCCTATGCCTTGATTGCAGCATCTATAAATGAAGAGGTGAGTTGGCATATTTCACCATTTTTGAATCCTTTTGAAGCTTACAAAAATTTAAGGAACTCTATGACTTGCACTCCACACTTGAAGTTGTCCAACTGGTGATTAAATTGTTCAACCTTGAATTACAAAATGATGATCCTCTTGCTCTTGCATCGGAAGTAAAATCTATTATGCATGATATTAAAGTCACTAACATTGAACTAGACATTCCTTTGATAGTTGTTGTCAAGGCACTTTATCCCACTTATTCAAATTAGCTTGAGTCATTGCAAACAAATGGAAACCTCAAAGAAATTACCTTTGACTCCCTTATGAATAAATTTGCTGAGAGAGAGAAAGATTTTGGGAAGAAGACAACTCCTCAATCTTCTGAAGAAGTTTTGTGTATTGCACATAGAGAGAAGAATCATGCTCAAGATTCTTCCAGAGGAAGAGGTGGTCAAAGAGGAAGAGGAAGAAAAAATTTCAGATGCAGGGGGGGCAGACACTCTCACGAAGAAAAGTCTGATTTGAATTGCATACAATGCAATAGATATGGATCGCATGATTCATCCCCATGCAAGTTTCTTGGGATAGAATTGAGCAGGAAAGAAATCAACCCAAAGGTAACACCAATGACAAAGAGAGAGGTAAAGCACTTGAATCCGCTCACTATGTTGTGGCACATTGTAATATTTGAGTAAATGAAGACGTGTTTAATGCTTCACTTGCTTCTTGGAAAAATGATTGGTTGCTTGATTCAGGAGCAACTTGCCACATGAATTTTAGAAAATATTTTTTTGAATAATTTACTGACAATGTTGATGGAGCAGTATACTTTGCAGACAAATCAAAACTCAAGCCATTGGGGCTTGACACAATCAGGCTCAAATTGCCTGGCCTTCCAGACTTTCTTTTGCATGATGTTTTATATCTCCCACAATTGAGGAGAAACTTGTTGTCCTTGGTCCACATCCATCAGCAAGGATACTCCATTCATATGTTTGATGGCAAGGTTGAGGTGAGAAAAGCATAAGATCACTTACTTGTCATGACGGGGATAGAAGAAGAAAGGCTTCTCAAGCTGCAAGGTACCTCTGCTCGTGCACAAAATTTCTCATACAATTTTCATTATGATGAAGGTACATTTCCATCAAGTCTATTATGGCATGCTATATTTGGACACTTGAACTATGACAACCTTCGCTTGTTGAAGAAAAATGGTTTTACTGGTTTGCCTACAATTCCTAGGAAACTTAAGCAATGTGATGCTTGCATTCTAGGAAAGCATAGCAAACAGTCTTTTCATGATTCACATTCCAAAGCACATAGAAAACCTGAACTCATTCATTCAGATTTATGCGGTCCAATGCATGTTCCTTCTGCAAATGAAAATAAATATATGATAACATTTATTGATGACTACACCATAATGTGTTGGGTTTATTTATTGAAGAACAAATATGATGCTTTTCAAACATTCAAGAACTTTCATACATGGATTCAAAATTATGCACAATCTCATATTGGCTCTATTCGCACTAACAATGGAAAAGAATACACTTCAAATGAATTTGAAAACTATCTTTGCCAGCATGGGATCAAACATCAAACAAATATGCCTTATAATCCCCATTAGAACGGAGTAGATGAAAGAATGAATAGGACAATCTTAAATATGGTATGTTCCAAGATGTTTTTCAAGAATATAAAATTGATGTTTTGGGTTGATGCAATTCTATGTGGTGTATATGTAAAGAATAGATGTCCATCTAATGTTATTAGAAACAAGACTCCTTATGAAATGTGGTATGGCCACATTCTTTCGGTAAAGCATCTCAGGGTCTTTGGTTCGACCTGTTATGCCTTGATACCAAAGGTACATAGAAACAAACTTGGTGCAAGGAGTCGTAAGTGTATCTTCTTGGGGCATTCAAATACCTCCAAAGCATACCGTCTCTATGATGAAGTTCATAAAAATTTTGTTGTATCTAGAGATGTAATCTTTCTTGAATCTTCCAAAGCTGACAATGTTGTTGAGCGACAACTTGATCGCTTGGATAGATTTAGAAATGCAAAATCATTTCAAGAATTTTATAATTAGATTCCACATCTTGAAGGGGGGATTCCTATACTAGATCAATCTGTGGAATCTTCTTCTGAAGTACACTCTCCCCCACATGAAACTCCAACCACTGATGATACTTTGAGTGATGTGATTGATAGAATTGAGAGACTCAATCTTGATTCAGTCCCAACTCAATCAATTGAGAAGCCTGGACCATCTAAGAAAGGTCCCCCAAAGTGGCTGACAAAGACACTTGAAAGTGTTCATCTTAATGAGGTTGGAAAGACAGTAACAAGAAATTCAATTAGGCAAAATGGAGGTGATGTAGATGATTCTAATTCACCTATTGATATGGATGTTTCTTATGATTTTACACTGAAATTGTCTACATATTTTGAACCAACTTCCTTATAATAATTTGCTTCGCATGATGAATGGAAAGAAGCGACACAAAAGGAGTATGATGCCTTGATAAAGAATGGCACTTGGAAGCTGGTTGGTCCTCCATTGGGAACCAAACCAATTGGCTGCAAGTGGGTCTACGAGAACATGTATAAATTTGATGGCTCACTTGACAACCACAAATCCAGGCCTGTGGCAAAAGGTTACGAGATCGAATATGGCATGAAATAGAATCAAAACCCTTACTAAGGAACTTTGGAGTATGGCCTAACAAGGATGATTAGAACTTACCCTGAACCAACAAACAACAACATGTGAGAAGAGCCTCTAGATGTCTTCCTTCCAAGTGACAACGTTGCCCTTCAAATGGATCAACCTTAGTAGCCTTGTCGTAGACTTGAGTAATCACAATAACACCTTCAACCATGTAGAAGGATTAACCAAAAATTAAAAACTCCGTCAAAAACATTTGCCACATACATGAGCCCTTAAAACAAAAAAATGCTCCAATAAGGATATTTCCATTAAGCTCCAAGGAAAGTACTCTCACAATCCAACCATGACTACAAATGAGGGAGCTCTCCTCTATTTATATAGAGTGAGATCAACTTCCTTACAATAAAATATTTTTATTTGATTTAATTCCTTAGATCTAGCTAAAGTAAACTAAATCTAACTAACTCATAAAATCAAGTAAGCTAACACATCATTAAAATAAAGTGATCCATCCACATGTACAATAATTTGATGAGTAAATGCCCCAAAAAGTGGGGTTGATCTTCCCAAGTAAGAGAAGAAAAGTTCCAAGCTATCACGACTAGCCTCCAAATGCTCCTTGAATGGTCAATGGTCTACCATGAAAGATGGCGGTCCATTGGTGAAGTGGTCTTCAAGTCAAACGTCTTCAATGTCCTTCCTTATCTTGTGCAACATCCTCATAAAATGGTGGTAATACTTCATCAAAGAGGGTGGCATCATGCTAACAATTCCATAAAACATGTGATGCAATGGTCAAACACCTCCAAATAGTACTCCAATTGAGGGTCCATGTCCATACCTTGGGTTAAGGCATCCCATGAAGCACAGGAAACGCCTCTACAACTCATATATTAACCTTCAAATTGTCTAATAGTTATAATGATATCGAATAAGAGAGGGTGGCCTCCTTTAAAGCATCTCAATAGAGACCTCAAATCTTGTTCCAATAACTCCACATAATGTTTCAAAAGAAAACTCATGATCATACCTTGAGTGAAGGCACTCCATAAGCAAGGAAGATGCCTCTACAAAGCCAAAATTTGAGTCATAAAACCCCCCTAAGTGACATCAATATATAATAGAATCAATCATCATATTAGCTCATCCATTAAAGTCGAGCCTTCAAGGTAAGTCCACATACATTAATAGAGTGACACAATCACCCAAATCATCCAAGCTACATTAAAAGAGTGACACATCACCCAAATCATCCAAGTTATCCTCTCCACATCAATAAATTACCCACTTTATTTCAAACTACGTTATGAGAAGTCGTTGTGGGTTTTTTACGCACATTATACTCTAAACAAGATTTGAGAATTGTTTAACCTCGCTACTATCACCAGGATTCCAAGATATTCCTGAACTCTGCAATCCCGATAAGTTCAGCATTATCGGTACTCCTCTTTGTAGATTGGGCGGCACTCACATCCATTACAGTTTAGAACATTGCAAAAGAGATCGGAAGTGTAGGATTACTAATCTTCCATGGTTCAATTGAAGGCTTATATTCGTAAACCCTCGTTCCGGACCACTGCCAGCATCAGGACGAAATATATCTTGACAATCATCACGCCTATACGCATACCAATCTCTTCTGGGCTCAGAGTTCTGCAAGTGATTCGTAAAAGCACAGGCTGCCCACCGACATCATCTTGTGACTGGCAGGAATACTATGATGAATCTCCCTTTCTTCTTGTTGTGCATTGATCCTATATAACTCATCGTCAAAGCTAGGAGAACCAAAGAAATATACTTCATACGATCTGCCATGCTTAATTAGGAATTTGATGACATTTATCATCTTCGGAAAATTTCGTTCACATGCTAGCATCATTAGGATACCTATCCTTACCATCACCACAACCTGCATCACCAGCATCAGGCACAAGGAGTCGCAATGCATACCTTGACTTCAAGAGTGCCTTCAACCCATTTACTGCTTTTATACTAATTATCATTACCGCAAGTCTGCAAATCCTGGGTGCATTTGAACCTCTGAGATCTGCTCGCATTTTGACCTCTGAATATCATATAAATGGAGCTAAGGAACAATCTGGCCCAGTGAAGGAATGTCTCTTGTGTCCATGATCACTGGTGAAAATAGATTGCAGAGCACAATTTTTATCATGCCATTTAGTTTTGCGAGGTTTTTCATTACATAGTCCGAGCTTCACAAGGTCTTTATATCCAGTGCATGGTTTTTAAGTTCTATCACCTTTGTGAGCTTCCGCCATAGTTTCTGGGTTACATATATCGAGAAACATCTACTTTTTGACAAGGGATCTGAGGTAGGGCAGGGCTGAGTATGACTACAGCTTGCTTGCATATTGTGTACTTGGCTAGAATTCAATCTTTCTTCAGATCTGGCATAGCTTCTTTATACACTGCTTCATATTTTTCGAATATAGTGCTAGAAATGTCTTCCTTACTCTCATCCATCTTTCCCTCTATCCAATAACCAATCTGTTCCGGGTTTAACTTGTCAGAGATGCCACTGTAGAAATTTGGCTCATTGTCCATTGAGTGCCCTTCAATTCTATTCGGTTCATTAGTCAAGTTACAAGCATGATAGCTATCACCCTCCGGTGAAGAATTATGGGAATTGGTGCAGTTTCCTTCTCATTTGCATCCCTGCGGGGCATTAAAACTGAAAGTTGATCCTCCCTCGAATATGTGCATTCTCCCTTCAACGCTGAGCTGGAAAAGCCTTCAACTAAGGCACCCTTCAACGAACCTTTGCAGCTCAATGAATTTTTTGATATCGTGGACAATTGGGAGCCATTTCTCATCTTCATAGCTCCAACGTCCACCAAATGGGTAGACAAAATTTGGGAAAAAGGCAAATATTCGTGGGCCAAACTTCTTACAATTCCCTTCAAACTTGGTGCAAAAAACTTTATTATGGTGTCAGGATGAAAGAGGCCATGGTTGTTGGTGAATTCCATAAAATCAAGTAGGTATTTTTTTTAACTTCTTACAATTCCCTTCGAACTTGGTGGATTATGGTGTCAGGATGAAAGAGGCCATGGTTGTTGGTGAATTCCATAAATTAAGTAGGCATTTTTTTTTTCTTTTTTCTCTTGGAAAAATTTGGGCAAATCAACCCCGAAGGGAATCTTTTAAAGCCCGTTGGCCAGACTAGTAGGGCCTAACCCCAAGGGCGTCAAGGAGAATTGACCCTATGACCTCCCAATCGGCGAGGTACTTAACAATGGGGAATCAAACAGTTGATCGAACCCTTGGGGCTTAATCAAGTAGGTGTTATGTGATTAATTTGTTGGAATTTAAGCATAATCATAAGGTATGATTGTGAAAGATAACTAAACTAGCCACTTGCAAAAAAAAATGTTAAGAAATTGATTAATAAACTAAAGAGAATTCTAATTCCTAATAAAATTTGATGATGTATAATTGTTAAACATGAATACAATATATAGAATCTATGTAAGGAAGAGCCAATTCAAATTAGGTTGGGATTCTAAGATCATGCACTCAGTTAACTACAAAATTACTTTTCCTAAAAACACACCTGCTAAAAATAAAAATAAAAACCCTAAAAATATAAAATGTGTCAAATGATGGAGAGCGCCTACTAGTGAATGAAAATTGGTGATATGTGACCCTAATAATTTATAGAAGAGGATCTAATGATGGCTAAAGTGTAGATCCTGATGAACTACTAAGTGCAATATACCCCAACACGATTTACCATATTGATTGAAACTTTGAATTCCCTCCAAAGCCCACATATGGATGCCCATGGGGAAAACCTAGGTTTCTTGAAAAATCAACCAAAGCATCTATTTTTCTATCCATGGAGGAAGCTCCATCTTGCCTATAGTAAAATAAAAAATAAAATAAAATAAAATAAATAAAATAAAATAAAATAAAATAAAATAATTATGATAATTGTCGATCATACCTTGCAAAAATGGCTTAATGGAGTCGTCGAGATTAGATTGCTTCAAAAGCCTACATGCTTGATGGATGTGATCACCTCTAAAACCATCAATGTCTTCAAAATCTATGAGGAACAAGGGCTTTGTTCCTTCATGGAGTTGCCATGTGAGAATATCTTTAATAACACTCTCACAAATGTTGCTTTCCCACAAGAATGGGCTTTATTCTAGGCAACAGTGCTAAAAAGTGTTACCACCCAAATTGTACACATGCGATAACATCTTGAATCCACAATGCATAATCTAATGGGAACCTTTTAGGAAGTTCACCCACTATCACCTTAGCAACATGTCCTCTCACTTTAGGTAGAACTCCTCTAACTCAAGGGGGGGTTTCCTACTACAATAACTAAGGCTAAGTTAAAAGAGCACAATATGATGTCAATGGTAGCCTCCGTGAAGCATTTTTTTTAGATTTTTTAGGTTTTTTTTAAGAGGAAAAAGGTGAAGGAGGGATATGAAGATAAATACCAATATCCTTCTTAGGCTATGGAATCAAGAGGAATCAAGTGGCAATATGAGATCAAGAAGAAAACCCTCGTAAGTTGGTTATCTGATATTTTATGGATTGGGGCAAGAGGCTAGAACCTTGTAGCCAAATTAACCCCTCGACTAATCAAGGAAAATCATGAAGTCATGGCCCCATTAAAAGGGATCCCTCCAAGGAGAAAGCCTTCAACCACAAGATCTATAACAACCCTGGTGAAAATGCTATGTAAAAAATATATAAGGCCATGGTCGATGGGACACATATTCCAAGCTGAATGTTGGGCAAGACATCCTAGTGGGTGTTGATTCAGTTTATTATGGCTAAGAAAATTAGCAAAGGCAATGGAAAAGGCTTTGGAAAGGCATGAGGCATTTTTAGCACATTTATTTGTGAAAATAATGGAAATTAGGAGAAAAGAAAGGTGAAAGGTCACAGGTTGCATGTGAGGAGGAAAATGAAGAAAATAGAGGCCTCATTCATAAAAAGGCTTCTGAGGATCAATTGGTAACCGTTTTTCAATTTAGTTTTGGATCTCTCTAATTATTCTCTCTCTCTCTCTCACTCTTTGACACTCAGAGTTTCTTGGAGAAATTTTGGCATTGGAGCAAGAAAGGAAAAGAAGGCAAGAGGAAGCAAAGATCAAGCAGGGAAAGGCATGATCAAGCAACTACAACAGGCTTCATTGCAGGTATCGACTTACATGTGTATTTTCCTTGCTAGATTTGGCATGCATGTGGTTCTTTTCTACCATGGCAAGGGTTTTTCCAAGTGTAACAGTATTTTCAGCTTAGCCTTGTCATTTCTAGATAGTTGTGGTGTGATGGGGTTCTCATGTTTTGGTTGAGCTGGATTGCTGGATGGATTTGAAGTTGAGTGAGGTGGATCTCCAAAATGATAGAACACATGGCCTAGTAACCCCTGAACCGAACTGTGGGTTGCGGTAAAGCCAGATTTTGTGTTGCCTCAAATGGCCTAGGAATCCTTCCCAGTGAATGGCAGGATATATGATAAGCCTAAAGGTGGTTTTCTCTTCGTTGGGCCTAGTAATCTCGGTTGGGATATGCAGTAAATCCTAGAGAGTGGGTCTCGGTTTAGGGCCTAATGATCCGATGTGGTTTGCAGTAAAACCTTAGAGACTGAGTCTCAATTTAGAGCCTAGTGATCCGATGTGGATTGCAATAAAACTTGAGAGGATGGGGTCTCGGTTTATGGCATAGTGATCCGTGTTTGGATTGCAATAAAGCTTGAGAGACTAGGAGACTGGAAAATTCCCCACGGTGTAGGTGGAGAAATCTGGTGGCATCCATGCTTGTTTGGCCTAGTGATCGGGTGGAGATCACGGTAAAGCCTATTATGATGGGTTCATTATGTTAGCCTAGTGACCCGGGATGGATTACGATAAAGCCTGGTTTCTATTGATGAGGGAGAGGTGGTTTAGCCTCGGTATGCCCTAGTCAGTCCTTTTGGTTTCAGTCCCTCAGTCATGCTTGGAATATGGCATAGGGTAAATGGTTGAAGAGAGATTTGGATCAACCATTCTATGGTCAGGTGGAATGTGGTAGTCCCATATTTGGTTGGTTTATTACATTCATTAATGAGAAAGTCATTCCCTTGATTTCATGTGTAAATGTATTGATGTATATGTGGATTTTATAGCTGATATGCTTATGATATTTCTGTCCCTATTATGCTGGTTATATGTATTTTTTATGACAGCAGCTATGTATCGCTCTCAGCATGTTTTTACTTGTAAATGAATGGATAATGTATCTATGGCCTAATAGATGATAATGCAACAAATGACATGAGGGAAAAATGGTTCATAGAAATTCTTAGATAAGTATGAGATCCCTACACTTAATCATGTTGTTTACACATGTAGGTTACATGTTGATGATATGTTCGACGAAATTCGTGGCATGGCTAGTAGGGGTCTCATTAAGGTATTGTTCAACTTATTGCTTTTACATCATTGTTTCCCTGTACTTTTATTGATTTTAAGTTATCACTCCATTTTGCGTAATGGCCTAGGCTCTAGGCCTGAAAAAGTGTCTTAAATCCTGGGGTTGCTGGCAGACAAGCCTGTGAGAGAAACTTTGGTTCTCTGGTCGCTTTCTTGCCCATAACATGAGAGTGATTGTGGCTTAAGAGATCCAGAACATCAGTGACACCTAGGGACATATTGTCTGAGTGGCTAACATGTCTCCTGAATATCCTGAAGCTGATGTTGGATGACTATGTGTGGTTTTTCTGTTAATTCCACTTCCTTAAGGTCACATAGGAGTTCGAATCTGATCATAGTAGCCTCTCGTCTCATGTTTACCCTGATTGGCATGGTTACTTGGGTGGATGTGGGAGGAGGGCGTCACAAGATTGCTTAAGGTATGACATAGAATCAAAACCCTTACTAAGGAACTTTGGAGTATGGCCTAGCAAGGAGGATTAAAACTTATCCTAAACCAACAAAGCAAAGAGTGTGAGAAGAGCCTCTAGATCTCCTCGTTCCAAGTGAGAAAGTCATCCTTCAAATTGATCAATGTTAGTAGTCTTGTGGTAGTCTTGAGTAATCACAATAACGTCTTTAGTGACGTAGAAAAAATAACCAAGAAAGCACAAATTCTAAATAAAAAACATTCAACACATAGATAAGCCCTTAAAACCAAAAATGCTCCAATAAAGAGATTTCCATTACTCTAAGGAGGAGTGCTCTAATCCAACCACAAGTACAAATGAGGAAGCTCTCCTCTATTTATAGAGTGAGATATACTTCCTTTACAATAAAATAGCATTGTTTGTTTTAATTCCTTAGATATAGCTAAAGAAAACTAAATCTAGCTAGCTCCTAAAATCAAGTAAGATAACAAATCACTAAAATAAAGTAGCAAATCCCCATGTACAGTAATTTAATGAGTAAATGCCCCAAAAAGTGGGGTCGATCCTCCCAAGCAAGTGAAGAAAAGGTATGAGCTAAAACAACTAGCATCCTAAGGCTCCTTGAATGGTGCAAGTGGTTAACAATCCACCATGGAAGATTGTGGTCCAATGGTAAAGTCATCTTCAAGTCAAAAGTCTTCAACGCCCTTCCTTATCTTCTGCAACATCCTCGTAAATGGGCGGTAGTGCTTCATTAAGGGAGGTTGCATCATACTAACAACTCCATAAAACATGTGATGTAATGGTCAAAAACCTCCAAATAATGCTCCCAATGAGGGTTTGTGCCCATACCTTGAACCAAGCATTCCATGAAACATGGGAGATGTCTCTACAAGTCATAAATTAGCCCTCAAATGGTTTAATAATTGTAACTACACCTAATAAGAGGGGCTGGTTTTCTTCAAAACAACTCAAGAAATACCTAAAATAGTGCTCCAATAACCACACATAATGCTTCAAAATAAAACCCATTGTCATAGCTTAGGTCATGGCATTCCATAAGGCATGGAAGATGCCTCTACAAGCCAAAATTTGGGTCATAAAACCCCCATACAAGCAAATGATATCAATACATAATAGAAGAAATTATCATGTTAGCTCATTCATTAAATTCAAGGCTTTAAGGTAAGTCCACATCACCCAACCTACATCAAGAGAGTGACACATCATCCAAATCATTCAAATTATCCTCTCCACATCAACAAATTACATTGTTGTTGTCGTAAGTGCAAATCTACCCTCAACTAATGCAAAATTCAGCTCCAAAAGGACCGATGAAGAGAGTGTTCCATGGTGTGACACGTGGCATGCATAGAAGGGGTCCAAGTATCCATAAATATACCCCAAACTACCTTGGGAAGTGTGAACAATGCCTTGCTATATATGAAGTGCCTCAAACAATGTGAATTGCTTTCGGAAACATGAAGGTACCCAAAAATTATAATGCAATCAGATTACAATGGGTGTGGCCCTACTCCATGTCAACAATTTGTCCCACTCATCAAAACATAACTGGAAATGCAAATTTTTACTGTGGATACCTTTGCTAAAAGGAATAGTAACATGTCCCATATCAATACATTGTTGAATTGATAAGGTTATGCCTTGTGTCATGCACACATATATGCATCTACTCACATCAAACAAGTCAATCATTCTTAATCAAAATAAAGTTATATGCATGATCAATACAAGTTACCCTTACAAGCTTTACTATCTAACACCTATATTGAAGTTCTCTGAAACATTCATGCATGTATGTACTTCACGAACATGTGACCAATTAACTAAATCTCTCATGTATGTAAGCACACACACATTATTTTACCATTTTGTATAAATATGTTTTTCTATGTAACAAAGCATCCCACCCTCTAGTCCATAGGCAAGGGTATGATATTCTTAAGGACTAAGGCCATTCAACAACAAGGCTCGAAACTATTACAACAATATACTCAATATGAGCTCAACATGTCACTTGCGGGAATTGAACCTACATGAGCAGGATAACATTCAATCCTCTCAGCCACCCAGCATAAACCCAATTGACATCATTTGTATAATCATATCAATACATGTAATTCATATCATGTGAAGTTCCACGACCTTCCAAACTTATGTTGTCTAGAGTCTTCAAGTCACATGACTTGGTGCCAAGTCACCATCATTATGACATCTCCCCTTAGTACTCCTATGAGTTTATCCAATCGACCACAACTCACATCAATATAGTGATATCATAAACACATTTTTCATTATAATCATAAACCATGCACATCCCAAAAGATATCCTTGAACTCACCATTCGCATGCAATATAAACTACATATATCATGAAATCATACCATTACAAGCTCATCATATCAACATACTCATCATCCTCAAACCATAATACACACACACACACACACACACACACACTACATGGAATGTTGAACAATTCACCTCACATTGGTTCATTTGTGCTTAAACATAGCTAGACAAGCCATCAACAATATCGTGCTCAGCCTCTTGAGCAAAAACAAAACATGGGCATATAAAACATGGCACTATGTGGCTTGAATATTTAATGTGTGAATAAGACAAAAATTGTAATAAATGTAGAATTATAAGCGCAAGTGTCATCCAGGGTACTTAAGGAGTTAGGAAATTGGAAGGCCAAGAGCCACAAACTAAAACTAGAAATAGAGATGTTGCGTTCTAGTGGCATTATAATCTATCTTTTTGTGTTGATAAAAGAGACTATTGTTAGCTAGTGTGTTTATAATGTAGCATAATTATGTGTAGACTTGGAACTGTTTTCTCCTTTCCTAGTTCCCTTAGTGATTATAGGCATGAGCGTACTAACTCATGGAGTATTCTAGTTTCATGATATTTACTCTCATTGATCTTATGTTTTCTAACATCTAATACAAAACAAGAAGCCTCTCAATTAACTTGGGACTATTCTGAGTTGCCCAAGATCTATGATTATGCATGTACTTTACTTTTGGGTTTATTCTTCTTTATTTTTTGTATGTTTAATCAAGTTTCATTTCAACTTATTGAATAGTTTTGTAAAAAAAGAGTATTCTTAACAATTATATTATTTAACTTTGATATGGATTTAGAAAAATCATATTTAAATTGGTTTTTTTATAAAATTGAGACTATTCATTTATTATTAATTGCATTTTCATGTCTTGTTATTTGCTCATTTAATGAGGAATTAATTTTGATTGAAAATTTATTATATAAACATTAGGAGTGTATCTTTCCATAGTAATTAAATGAATTTATATCAAATAACCATTTGCTTTCATTGAGAAGGGAATTAAAAATCTTGTATACACATTAAAGAAATTATATATAAACTTAAGCGAAGTGGTTAAACATGGTACAAAAATCAACCACTTTTCCAATTTGCAATCCCTCGGATCTGTGAAGGATCCTATCGACCCTAAGGACATGAAAGGGGTTTATATTATTCCTTGTTCTTGTGGAACCCCTTATATTGGTGAGACTGGTCACTCCATTAATCAAAGGATTAGTGAGCACGCAGCTAACCTCAAGCATAGGAGAACCAAGTCTTCTGCTTTAGCTGAGCATGCGGAGAGTACCAAACATCATGTTTGTATAGAAGAAGCGAGCGTTATTGCTAAGGTTTCGCAATTCCATCACCGCAAATTTAGGGAGGCCCTTGAGATTGAGAAAAGAACGAACAATCTCAATAGAGAAGACGGATGGAAGATTAGTAGTTGCTGGATCCCAACCCTCTCCTCCTAGTCGTTTTCTTCCCTTCCTCCCCTCTCTCCTCTTTTAGCTTGTTTCTCGTATCCTTCTCTCTTAGGCCTTTAGTCTTTGATGAGATTTTGAGTCCCGACCCTCTTCTCTTAATCTCTCTTCTTAGTTATGTTATTTATTATATGATATTTATATAGGATATTTAGGTTATAAGTATACATCTTTATTAATAAATTTATGAACTATTATATTAATTTCCTTTCATAACTCTATTAATAATTTTATACCTTGTAATCAATCTAGGATAATTTGATAGTTTAACCTTAAAAAAATAAATAAATAAATATATTTTCTAACCCCCAATAATTTTCTATAATATCTATCAATTACTACTAATTTGAAAATGATTTTATTTTGTAATTATTTTATTTTAATAAGTCCCTTTCTATATAACTAATTTTGTATATTTATTCCTCTATTTAATAACTTTTTAACTAACTATCAATTTAAATTTATTTTATAATATAAGTCCCTTTACCTTTAATAACTAACTATATATATTCAATAACCATCTATTAACCTAAATTAATTCATCTTTTTAACCAACTTTTAATTTAAATTAATTTTATATTCGTTTAGTCCCTTTAACCTCGATTTTAATAAGATTATAAATAACTAACAATTTGATATTTATTTTAATTACCTTAATTATTAAAAAAAATATAGGTCTTGCCTTTAATCCTGTTCAACCAATCGTCTCCGAGTCAAATTTAGTCGTTGCTTGGTCCGGAAATATCGTTGTTGGATGTGTTGGATGTTCTGCTCTGGCTATATAATATGCAAAGCTATATCTGATTCTTCAACTCGTCCTAACGATGAACCACACTGGTTGGTTCGAAACGCGTTAACAAATGAAATTTCATGTGATTTACACCGAAAAATCTCTCAAAAATTTGATATGGATCACAGAGGCCTCAATTCAACAATTGTTAAATGTTATTCTAATTCTAACATGTATGTAAAACTTTGCGACAATTATGTTAAAACTATTGTAAAATTTTGTAATAGTTATGTTAAAACTAGAGTTTTCACCTAGAGGTGCGAAGGAAAGCTGAGCCAGGAAATGTGGAATGCAACAATGAATTTAATTTTGAATAATTATTTTTTAAGAAATAAAATGGAAAAAATATATATATATATATATATATAATCTAAATTTAATTAATTACAAAAAATATTATTAAAATTCTAAAATATATATTTTAATTACTAAAAAAATTAACTAATTTATTCAATTATTAAGAAAAAATTATTAAATTACTCAATTGTTATGATGATTTTTATATTAGAAAATATTATTAACATTCTATTGATTATAATTTTATATGGAGCAATATGTATTCTTAAAATGAGTTCAAGTAAAAATGCTTCAAGAGCGCTAATCAGCCGAGCCTGAAAGCGATCATCGAGCTGCCTCGGCCCTCGCAGGTCGTCTCCTGCGCGATCTGCTCCCCCAGCGGATTGAGCAGGCCCAGGCCTTTTGATTCGACTTCCTCTGCTGACCTAGATCATCATTCTCTGCTTGATTTGATAGCAGATCCGGATAGCCAGGCTTGGAGGCCCCATCTCTGCGCACGCGCCTTGCCCTGAGGGCGGAGATTCTGTGGGTGTTTATGGAGTTCTGGGCAGGATCTGACCTCAATTAATATTGAGATCATGGAGACTCTGGACTCCCCCCAGGGTCCATCTGCTCCTCCACCCCTTTCGCCTTCGGAGGCCTTCATGCAGATCCTGGCAGAGCTACCTAAGAAGAAAGCCCTTGAACCTTCAAAATTTGTGAAAAGATTGGAGGATATCCCTGCGATTTCCCTCCCGCCTGAAACACCGATGCAAGTTGCTATGTCGTTGTCTGATCGAGCCCTCGTTGGTCAGTTTACGAGGCTCTGGCTGTCCCCCAAATCTATGGAGAGCTGGGTAACCAGAAAATGGGCGCCGCTAATCAGAGAAAGCGTCACCTCTTACTTCCTAGGGAGAGGATACTTCCTCTTCGAATTTACAGCAAAGGAGGACAAAGAACTGATCTTCCGAAACGGCCCCTACTTTATGGGTCCTCGGGGTCTGTACCTTAACAAATGGACCCCGGACTTCGATCCAGCAGTCGATGTTCCTAACGCAGTCCCTGTGTGGGTTAGACTCCCGCACCTCCCGGTCCATTGTTGGAATTGGGACTCTCTGCGTCATATTGGAAATGCTCTGGGGAAATTTATTGATCAAGCGAACAATAAGGATCAATACGACTGCGCCCGGATATGCGTAGAAGTAGATCTGGAGGTAGGGCTCCCTGAGGCCATCACGATAAATGTTGGAAGCTGGACGCATCTACAAAAGCTGGATTATGAGCAGTTGCCCTTCAAATGTCGGAAATGCCACGAGTATGGACATTTCGCCAGAGGCTGCCCATCCAACGCTGAGGCCGCACAGGGAAAATATGATGGATGGAATCAAATCAAGCGCCACAAACCCAGGAAGACGGGAGGACCTAGTAGCAAAGGACAGCCATCTGTTCAACATACTTCACCACCCACAGGAAATCGGTTTGATTCGCTCAGCTCTCAACAAGAGAAAACTCAGGATGCTGGGATCCAAAAGGAGTCCGAACCTACAGAGGAGATTGGGAAAATCCCCGATTCTTCAAGCAAAGGCACTCCTCCAACCTCCAACAAAGACATAAATGAGGAAATCCCCAAAAGCAAGAATGATGAAGACAATGAAGAAGAGTAGATCACAGATGACTCAGAAGAGGAAGGAGAAATAGATGAGTCTCAAGCCTCGGTCAGGATATCCACGAGAGGCCAGAAAACGGATAGAGAAAAAAGAGAGGAGGAGACGTATAAAGAAAAACTACAAGGCAGCCAGCCCACTCTGGAAAATTTGCTAGCCACCAAGCCCAGAATGTCGAAAAGCCAGCCTCATGGCTCCAAGGGAGCCCATCAAAAACATAAATAATGAAGATCATCTCCTGGAACTGCAGAGGTATGGGGAGCAAGGTCAAGGAAGAAGCCATACGAAGCATGATAAGAACAGAGACCCCAGACATACTTCTCATCCAGGAGACTAAGCTGGAAGACTCAGTCTTCCGGCAAACAAGCAAGAGACTATGGTTCAAAAGTGAAGCAAGAGCAGTCTCTGCTAGGGGAGCTTCAGGAGGTATTGGTACTCTTTGGATTGAAAACAAATTTGCAGTCATCAGTGAAGCCAGCAACACTCATTGGTTGCTGCTGAAAATACAGAATCAGAACACTAAAGAAACTCATTGCATTTTCAATGTCTACTCCCCAGTCAATGCTGGGGAAAAAAAGCATGTTGGGATTCGATAAGACTTCAAGCAGACCTCATGAATCTGGAGAATATTATCATTGCCGGAGACCTCAATCTTACTCTCAGCTCATCTGAAAAAAGAGGTGGTAGCGCTGTTCGTGATCCGGCAAGAGAATGGGATGAGGACCTCATGCAAGACTTGGATCTGATTGACATCAAACCCTCCTCCGGTAAGTACTATTGGACCAATAAAAGAATAGGCCCGGGGCATATAGCAACTAGATTAGACAGATTCTTCATGCAAAGTTCTTATTTATTGCTGGGATTAGAACCAAGAATGCACATCCTCCCCAACAGTATCTCAGATCATAAACCCATAAAGCTAGAATTACTTCCTCACCTTGACCTGGGTCCTATTCCCTTCAGATTCAACCCAAAATGGATCAAGGAACCAGATTTCATGCAGCTTGTTAAGGAATGCTGGAATCAATCTATCAAAGGATCCCCCTTCTTCATTTGGGAAGAAAAGCTCAGAAGGGTAAAAAGAGCTCTAAAACATTGGGCCAAAAGCCTTCCCAAACCGGATACAGAAAGAAGAAATATCAAAGTCGCCCTTGTCAATCATCAATCTCATATGGAAGATTCTCCAATCAACAAAGATCTGCTTGACCAAGAGGCCCATCTCCAATATCACTATAATAAAGCCTGTCTTGCAGAAGAGGAAAACTGGCGATTAAAATCTAGAAGCCTCTGGCTCAAATCAGGGGACAGAAATACAAGTTTTTTCCATAAGCAAGCGCAGAGCAGAAAATGTTATAACACCATTTCCGAGATCAAGGTGGACAGCGAAACATTCAAGGAGTTTGCAGACATAAAGAAGGCAGCCCACGCCCATTTCCTAAAGTTATATAGCGAAGAAAAGGTTCAGCACCATGCTTCAAATCTTTTAGATACGATTCCAACTACAATTTCCCCAGGTATGAATGAAATCTTGGAGGCCAAAATAACCAAAGATGAAGCCAGAAAAGCATTATATGACATGGATCCGGACAAGGCCCCTGGGCCGGATGGATTCTCTGCCAGATTTCTTCAAACATGTTGGCCCATTATTGAAAAATATCTGATTAAAATGATTCGAAAATCTCAGAACTCCCAAAAAATAGGAGGGAGCACAAACTCTGCCTTCTTAGCCCTCATTCCCAAGGAAAAAGGGGCCAACAACTTCAGTAGATTCCGGCTGATCTCACTATGTAACATTGGGTATAAGCTAATCACAAAAGTCATAGCAAATCGTTTGAAGCATATACTCCCTAAAATAATCCCAGAGAATCAAGGCGGTTTCATCCAAGGGAGGCAGATAGTGGACAACTTCACCCTTGTTCAGGAGGTAATCCACTCAAGTCTCCATCGCAAAGAGAAAGGTATCATAATTAAACTTGATCTAGCAAATGTATTTGATCGTGTAAATCACAGTTTCTTGTTAAAAGTTATGAACAGGTTTGGGTTTGGATCAAACTTCATTAACTGGATCCGGCCTGCATTTCGGAGCCATGGATTGCCCCTCTTGTGAATAGAAGAGCCACAGACTTCTTTAAAGCTTCAAGAGGCCTCAGGCAGGGGTGCCCTCTCTCCCCTCTGCTATTTGTAATTCAAGCATCAGCTCTCAGTTTCCTCCTGGGAAAAAAAATGCAAGATCAAGATTTAATGGGACTGCGTATAGCAAGAGGAGTCAAGAACATCAACCACGCTTTGTTCGCGGAAAACACCCTGCTTCTGGGCGCTGCCTCCCTCTCCACTGCCTCCAAATTCAAAGCTGCCCTGGAAGAATTCAGCATGGCCTCTGGCAACGTTATTAATAAGAACAAGTCTCACATCTACAGTTGGAATACCCCGCCCAGGCTTCTCTCTGCTATCTCCAGGTGCCTTGGATTGCAGCCTCCACTTCATGGACCTCCTTCAAATATCTAGGCCTCCCGGTTGTTCTCAAAAGAATCTCAAGCAAAGATTGGCTTCCCTAGCTCGAAAAATTTCAGGCAAAAATTCAGGCCTGGGGCTTTACCTGGCTCAACTATGCTGGTAAGTCCGTTCTCATCAAATCAGTGCTCACTAGTCTCCCTATTTTTCTATTTGCAGGTATGCTTGCTCCATCAATCATCCTAAAAAAATGGACAAGCATATTCGGATATTCTTCTGGAAAGGTGGAAAGCAGAATGAAAGAAAAATCCCCCTCATCATTTGGGAAGCAATTTCTAAGCCGTTGTGGGAGGGAGGTCTTAATTTTAAAAATTTGGGCCATCTGAATGTAGCAATGGCGGCAAAGGTCATCTGGAGAGTTGTCGCGCCCAATCCTGGTTGGGCCCAAACAGCTCTCAGGAAAAAATATCTCCGAGGCCCTCACTCCAGCTGCTTAGACCAAGTAATTCGTCTGCCTAATTCGCCTTTACTTAAACTCTATGACAAGGCCGCCTCCCTGATCAAAAATTACTGTTATAGAATTCCGGGTAACGGCAAGAAAACAAAAATTTGGACTCACAGAATCCTATCCACAGATCCAATCAGCGACAGAGTGCATTTAGGCGAGCTCCGGGAGTGGATGGAGAGAAATAAGCTAAATACGCTCTGGGATATCTCCGTTTGGAAAGGCAGTGAATGGACTGGCTGGAAGTCTGTTGATTTGCCAGATCGCCTGGTCGCTGACTGGGCCACGTTGACAGAACTCCTCCACGGCCTTGCGCCCTTGAACAGGTATACACAGGACGCAATCGGCTGGGGAAATAAATCCAAAGGGTATACAGTTGCTGAAGGTTACGTTAAGCTCAGAGAGAGACCGCACGTCCCCATAAACCCAGCGCCATGGCAAGCGATCTGGAGAATTCAGGCGTGGCCCAAAATAGACACGTTTGTGTGGATGCTGTGCCATGGCAGAATACTCATCTTTGATCGTTTGCAGAAGCTGGGATACAACGGACCCTCCATATGCCTCCTATGTAGCAACATCGAAGAATCAGTTGCGCACCTCTTCCTGGATTGCAGTTTTTCCAAACAGATTTGGAGCGCCCTGTTGTATGTCTTGGATCCCTCCTTTCAACTACCGAACACAATGGCTGAACTCTTCGCTAGCTGGGCTTCCAATTATCCTGGGCCTCCTCCTCAAAATCAATTAATCAAATCAGCCTGGGCCATTCTCCCAAAGGTCATTTGCTGGCAGCTGTGGCTGGAACGCAATAGAAGAACCTTCAAAAATGACAGGCAGCACCAAAAAATTATTGAAGTCAAGATCAAGTGCCAATTAAAGGAATGTCTGTCCCAAATCAAAGATGATGTAAATCTCAGCCACCAAGATAACGTTTGGGGCGCCTTCCTAGGATTACATTTTCTCCCAGCAATCAGAAAAGCACCTCCTCTCAAAGAATGGCAAAGTAGGAAAACAGAAGTTGAATTCCAAGACTGGCTCAAAATTCAATCAAGCTACTTCCTTTTTTTCGATGGAGCAGCTAAGGGCAACCCGAGCAAAGCAGGTGCTGGAGGTGTCATTCTAAACCCAACAGGAATAAAAATCCACTCATATGCTTGGGGCTTGGACACATGACCAGCACACAAGCTGAGGCCTTGGCCCTTCTGCAAGGCCTCAAGACCCTAAAAGAGCTGAAAATCAGGGAAGCAATGGTTATAGGAGATTCGCAAATCATAATAGGTGCTATGATTTCTAACTCTCCTGCAGCAGACCTTAATCTAGCCAGAATGATCTTCAGAATCAAGGCCCTTGAAAGTGACTTCCAGAAGCTGAGCTATTACCATGTTTTGAGAGCCCACAATAAAGAAGCTGACAGAGAAGCAAATAAAGCAGCTCTCCTATCTATCGAGGTCAAGATGAAAGAAGGAAAAGAATCATGGGAAGCCATCCCTTAACTTGCAAACCGCCATGTTTTACTGCTTGATCCAAAAAAAAAATTGTATGTATATCCAAGTGGGGGAAAATAGAGAATATAGAAACTAAAGATCTTTATGTTATGGGGAATATCTCAAGTCACATTAACAACCTCACTTTCATAAGTGAAACTTCTCAGGATCCAGACATCCTCATTATACTCAGAAATTTGGCATTCAAGCCAGGAGGAATATAAACACAATATAACTGTTTCTGTCAAAAAAAACATTCTATTGATTATAAAATCATTTTTAAAATTGATTATAAATTACATTTAAATCATGATTTCCAAAATTACATTTAAATTATAATTTCTATATTGAAACATAATGTGAAGCTTTTATTGATTATCCAATCACTTCTATGGTTTATAAAACTGATTTTAAATGTAATTTTTATTTAAAAGTTTTAAAATAAGTAAGCAAATTATGATTAAAAAAAATATATTATTTTTCATTATTGAATTAAATTTAGTTTGAATAAAATATATCTAAAAAATTTTAGTTATTTAATTGTTAAAAAATTCAATTATTCTACTTAATTGTTAAAAAATTAGCTAATCTACTTAATCATAATTTTTGTATTGTAATAACAATATTAACATAATTATATTTAACTGAAATGTTATGAAATGTTTTTAAAATAAGTGAAAATTTTGAAAATAAAAAATTAAATTTGTTTCTTAATTATTTTCTTAGATATGTTTTCGGCTATAATCACATTAAAATTCATTTATTTGATGCCTTTCAAACCAGAAGTATGGTTCATCGTCACCACAAGATGAAGAATCAGGGCATGGCAACAAATTAAATAGAGAGGTCGATCATTCAAAGGGCTAGAAAAAAACAACTACTTTTGACCAAAGGAAACGGCTACAATTCACTGGACCAAGAAACAACTACTTTTCACTAGACCAAAAAACAACTACTTTTGACCAAAAGAAACGGCTACAATTCGTTGGACCAAGAATTAGGGGAAAGTTTATTACTTAATTAATTTGTTAATTTGTTAAATTTATTTATTTTCATTTAAATATATATGTAACT
>APFE031049925.1:106476-170822 GCA_000404065.3 Pinus taeda
ATTCAGAATTATCTATGCTGCTCTATAACCTAACTATTGTTATTTATGTAGTTAAATAAATGAACTTATATCAAATAACCTAACCACCTACTTTCGTTGAGAACAAAATACAAATGTTATATACAAATTAAAGAAATTATTATAGAAACTTAAGCAAAGTGGTTAAGATTATTTCTGTTCTAGGTCATTAGGTTATCATTAAAACTTGGTTATTATTGCCTATTTATTATTAAAAATGATAATGTTATGACTAACAAATTTAAATTAAAGATTAAATATGTTATATTATTTTTAATTTAATAGCACTGTATTATTTCATTAAATGTAAGAATTTATAAAAAAAGATAGAAGAATTTAATTATGTTTTAGATTAAATCAACAAATATAAACAAATTAATATATAATTGTTTTACATTATTATTATTGTATTAGTTTAAATGGGGATAGTGTCTTGTACAAACACTTAATCGGTAGCGTTCTTTGCTTTATTATCACTACATTTTGTAGTTGGTATGATAATTTTATTTATGTCTAATTTTCAAGTTTTTTTTTCAATCAAAACATGAAAATTATTATTTAAAAATTGTAACTAATGTTGAGAGCACTATAGATAGGTTTCTGTTCAAAAATTTAGAGTAAAAAGACAAATTATTCTCTAATACTACATAACATATATTACTACATGTTACAAAAAGGACATTCTAGATTCTTCTACAAGTAGCCACCTTAACAAAAACGCCACATATCTTTCGACTCCAAAAAGCACAATGTATTAATTAAAAATCTGTAAACTATCAACTTCATCTTGACCAACATCTAAGAGAGGATAGTGTTATTTCTCATTTTCGATTGGTTCCTTTAGCTATTGAATCGTCTCTTTTTCCTTCAATTCAGCTTGAGTAGAGTGGGTTAGGTCTTTGTCATTCGATGCACGTGAGAGAGAATATTTACAACGGCTAAGAGCTAAATTCCATAGCATGTTATAACCTACCTCTAAGATATTGAGCCTTTATTTTCGATGTACTAGCACATTCAATATATTGGCATGTTGAGGAACACAATTGTGCTTGTTCTCATGCACCCTAGTTGTTACTAAGAACAAAATTTATGTCTTGTTCGATTGACTATACTACTTGTGTCTCCTTAGTATTCTACTAAAGTCAAATACATCCCTTATTCTCCATATATGCACTCTAAACACTTACAAATTGAACCAAGCAAAGGACTTGACCTACATGTAAAATTTGTACCCTCGGAACAAAGGAGTAAGCTATTCACCCCACACATAGAGAGCTAATCGTGTTGAGACCCTTAAGTAGTAAAACCTTACAAAGATCACTGCATGAAATAGTCCAAGACAAATTAACATCAAGATTGCCCCAATCCCTCGAATGGGCCAAGCTAGCCTAATAGAGAGCTAGATTGACACAACCTTGACCAAAATGGACAAAGGAGAAGGCTACATACTCAACATTAACCCATAAATAACTAACAACACCAAACCTTTGTCGCCTCCAAAATAACTAACTAGAAAAGAAAGGTTCTTCCAATTTTATTTGCTTAGAACTTGAATACCAAAGAATTGAAGAACTAAGATTCCAAACCTATATAATGGGTGTCAGAACCATTGTCCTCCTTCCAATATTAGTGAAAATTCTCACCATTAGCATGAAAAAACAAGGGTCCCAAACAATTCTCCCTATTTCGTGTACCTAGAGGCCTTGACTTAAGAAATTTTCAACCTCAATTGTTCCCCATTCTGATCGTTCCATATTTCTTTATCCCACAATGCTGACATGATTACATGTTATAGTATTTATCACACAAAATTGAGGATAGACCTTGCATGCAAGAGGGTCTGGATGTTGTCCTCAACGCTCTCCTCCCTAAACAATTGAGTTGATATGTGTGTTGGTAATCCATGTGAACATTAATTGTTGATTGAGAAGCATTAAAACCAACCTCAAGGGATGTGGCAAGTAGTGCACTCCCATTTTTAATATATTCATATTAGACAAGAGTGGTGGCATTTTTGGCCCATATATAGCTTGAAGGTTGAGCTCATGCTTCACATGGAAGAAGGAGACTTTATCAAATGAATGTGCCTCTTTCCTAGATTGAGGTAAGACCATGGATAGCTTGTCATTCACCAAAACAAACACCAAACATGACTTTGATAACCACCATGGAGTCTCCTAAAGCAATGAACGATCTAACATTTACTTCCCTAGCTATTTGTAAACCTCTTATAAGAGCATATGCCTTTGCTAGATTAATAGGAATTATACCTAATCCTTAGGAAAATGTTTCTATTATTGTTCCTTTGAGATCATAGAGAATTCCCTCCACTCCTACCACTCCTATATTTCTTCTTGGGGCTCCATCAAAGAATAAGAAAAATGAGTTTTGTTAATCTCTCCAATCTTGGAAGTCCGAGAATTCTAAATGAGTTTTCCACTACGAACTTGGGTTTTGATTATGTTTCCAATGGGTTAAGATGTTGTTATAAATTTCAAACTTATTGTACCATACCTCATCATCCTTATCTAAAATCTATACATCAGTCAATGATTTAAGTTTAAATATGGTGTGTTCCACGAGAAGAACTTTTTCCTAATGGTTTAAGTTTAAAGATGATGTGTTCCATGAGAAGCCCTTTTTCTATAACTACCACTACCTTTGCGTTAACAAGGATTCAATTAAAGATCCCAAATTTCTAGTGAACTTCTAGCATGAATATTTTGGGAGGGAATCCCATGACATTTTGAAGATGGCCTTATTTTTATAACGAGCTTCTGTAAGAAATTCTACAAATTAAAAACATGCCCCTTTATGAGTAATGCCATTTCACTCAATGATAGATGCTAGAAAGAGAAGAGAACCACACTTCTCTTCAGTAACATCATACAAAAAATAGGAAATGAATTGTTTCTCCGTCCCTTTGGCATAGAGCACACCTTAACGATCCCTATATTTCATTTTTGGCAAATTATCTACTATGAGGAGCTTACCATGTATTATAATCCAATATAAGATATTAATATTTGGTAGTCCATCGTAATGCCAAAATTGGTTGAAATTTTGAGCTCATTATGGAAGAGGAAGGGATAATAATTGTTACATGTATCCATATTTGACTTTTAAGATTGAATTTCCCCATCCCCTTTAAGCCTTAGATTGAATATCCTAAGGAGTGCATCCACCTAGGATTAAGAATAATTTAGAAACTCTAGGCCACAATGGCTA
Organism: Pinus taeda; assembly: GCA_000404065.3. Lineage (NCBI taxonomy): Eukaryota > Viridiplantae > Streptophyta > Pinopsida > Pinales > Pinaceae > Pinus > Pinus taeda. Next base: position 109,723 of record APFE031049925.1, read on the forward strand.
GGGGGGATCCCTTAAAAACCATCCTTTCCATCAACCTAACTATTTTGACCACGAGGAAATAACACAAAAATGATTTATATTGTTATCACCCATTTATAACTTAAGACGAATCAATTCAATATTATTAATTAATGGTTTGTTCCCCATGACATTATCAATCTAGATATCTTTGTTGTTTCTTGGAATCCATGCCCTTGGAGTGAGTTACAAGTGTACCATCTCTTAGAAACTTCCAGATATGGGAACCTCTTTAATATGTCTTTTGTTGCTCTCCTTGAAAATGGTTTTATTTTCCACCATTTGGTTCTATCTAAAATTAGTCTCCAAATAACCTTGGTTCTTGTTACCACACAATCTAACAAGGCCCTAAGGAAGGAAAACCTAAGGGACAACTATTATACTACGTGGCAACAATGGTATAATGACCCATTGTCACCTCAGTCAAGGTCCCCTTCTCTTTATGGACTTTCACTGATGCGAGGAGTCCTAGTAGGAAGGGCATCACCTAGGATGGATAGATCAATGATTCAAGTATAAAGTGATTCCACTAAGCCCATTCAAGGAGAGACACAACAATGCCTCTCTTTAAGGAAGCTAACACACACTCTAAGAAAATAAGAGATCAAGACCTAGGGTTTTAGGTACGATGATGATAATAGGTATTCCTAAGGTCAAGAATCTAGGAGATGAGGTAGGACCTCCCAAAGAATATCTAAGTGATGATTTGACACTTCCAAAAGGCTCCTCTCTTTTAGAGACCTAAGAAATCCTTGCACTATACCTAGGGCTTAATGACTAATTGTGGGAAGAAATGCTTCAGAGGCACTCACTAGGTCAAGGCAAGGGAGGAGAAAGGGTTTCTTGAGATTTATTCCAAGGAATATTATGCTCATACAACCCTAAAAAAAACCACCTATCCTAGGAAATGCAAGCTAGTTTTCCCTTCTAGGGCACACGAATTTATGGATGGATAACTGTGAGAAATCCACCAAAATTGGGGATCCTCTAGGCAGACTTCAAAGCAAAGTCATGTTCAAACAGAATTCAGAAATCCCTCTCTAATAAATTTTGCTTGATGCCCTAGCCAACCATCAAAGGAAAATGGGAAAGAAAATGAGGAGGGGGGAAATGGACAAAAGAAAGGTTGATCACCGAATGATTTAGGCCAATGCCTTCTCCCTTGGGTTAATGTAGTCCTAGAAGTGTTAGATAAGCCAAATTTATCCTCAAGGAGGTTAAAAGATGATGCCTTAGCTACCACCTTTTAATAATTACCTACTATTAGAATATGGAGTTTCATGAAGAAAAATAACATTTCATCACTAGGAACATTCATGGCATGCTATACTATGAATAAAATATGCAAAAGCCAACCAAATAGCTTCAAAAACTATCTTCAACAAAATTAGGGGACAATAGCATTTAATCTAGTTGCAGCAATTACATACATTAAACAATTTGCAAAGAAATATTTCATTAATAAGAGAACTTACAAAATAGCCATGCAATATATCCATCCACATTCAAGAAGTAGCTCCAAGACAAGATAAAAGAACAACTCCAAATATCATAGTGCATCCAAGATACTCCAAAGGATCTAAGAGAAAAAGTGTGAAATTTCTTAAGAGGGGCGAAAATCCCAAGTGATGATGATGACCTAAAACAAATGAGGCTTATTTCTATTCATATGAGCCTCTCTAAATTGAATTAGCCTAATTAACCCCCAAACAATAAAATAATGGGCGAGAAACTAGCTTGTTCACAAGCCGACCAAGTAGCTTTCATAAATTTTGATTTAGCCATCCAATTGTTAGTCAATTCGATGACATCATGCTAGGGTAGGGCAATGTTGAGTCCTCTAAGTGACAAGATGTGAGAGAGGTTTCCATAAAATATGAACTAGGGGATGGCCCTTAATCCTCCATGTAAGTCATCAATAGGTGCCCCAAAGTGGTGTTGGGGCACAAATATTGGTCAAAGAAAAATCTTGTACGATGCTCCAATGAGGGCTCTAATGATGGTTCCTACCCTACCAAGTCTCTAAGGTGAGATAAACCTCCTTTGGGCCTTGGATTGGCTCCCATGATCATGTTAAGACAGGCGGGGCATGTTAGTCCAAGTGCATCATCTCACGAATAATGTGGGGCAGTGAAAAAGTTGTTGAAGGTTCCCATGGCATAAAATGATGCTCTGACACATGATGGAGTCCCATGGCTCTCATGCATCCCCAAGGGGTGTCAATATGATCCTCTAGTGGGTTTGGGCCCCAATTAAGTCACCCATCCCATGATGAAACCACCTGCTAATTACATATAAGATCCAATGCACTTCCTCTCCATCAGGTACAATAATTCATTAGTGCATCTAAGTGAACCAAACTTGTTAATCAAGGGTACATTGAGACTTCATAATGAGCTTCCCTTCCAAATTTGGGGCTTTAAGCATGTAATAGCATTGCCTCCCTAGGTAGGAGTGGCTAATCAACAACCCTATTAGGTGTTCCCATCCCCTAAAGGGAAAGATAGGTCCAAGGTACATCTTTCAATTGATAGGGGTCATGTGAATAATTATTAGATGGATAGGGACACAACAGTCTCAAAACCAAATGTTATGTGTTCAAGGATTGTAATAATGAGGGATGTTCACATTTTTAGGTGTATAGATGTGGGAGGGAGTAATCGTGGATACATGAATTTCCCCAACATTTGTTTTTGCATCCCTGTTCATTTTCCTTTTGCCTTTTCTTGATTTTTTTTCTTTGTACTACTACTTGGGGCTCAAGGAGATGAGAGCATGTTGTGTATGATATAAACAATTATTACTCCTTAAGGTGGGGCATTTTATCGCCCACCAGGGGTTAGGACGTGCATGGGTTCCTTAATGATGTGGGAGCACTCATGGGGCCCTAGGAACCGAGGTGATGGCCATAATGATAAGGGGTAGAGCTCATGTTTAGATTTTTCCCACATGTTATTTAAATATCCTGGCCATTTTTTCCATTTTATAATATTATTTTCTTTTGTTTCTTGCTTGTGGCCATGATATGTCTTTAACGTTTTTTACATGCATCAACCTCTGAGGTAACATTTCCACGGCCAACCCAAACATGTGGACAAGAAGAGGGTGTGTACCAGTGCCTTTGTAACAACCTTGGGTTAAAAGTTCATGTAATAAAGTTAATAAAGTCAACAGAATAAGGCCAAGGTCATGGGACATGTATTCTAAGTTGAATGTTGGGCAAAACATCCTAGTGGGTGTCATTTCAGTTTATTATGGCTATGGAAATTAGCAAAGGCATTGGCGAAGTCAAGGAGATATTAATTGGCATTTATTTATAAAAATAAAGGAAAATAGGAGAAAAGAGATATGAAGGGTCACAAAATTGCATGAGAAGGAAAAATGAAGGAAAATTAAGAAAATAGAAGCCCCAATGATAAAAAGGCTTATGAGGAATATTTCACAACTTTTGTTGGTTAACCGTTTGTCAGTTCAGTTTTGGAGCTCTCTCTATTCTCTCATACTATTGCACACATAGAGAATTCTTGGAGAACTTTAGCATTGGAGAAAGGAAGGCAAAGGAAGGACAATGAAAGCAACGGACAAGCAGGGAAGGTTGGATCAAGAAACTTCAACAGGAAGATTTTGTAGGTAACAGGTTGCATGTGTGATTTCCTAGATAGTTTTTTAATTCATGGTACATGCATTTGTGTATTTGGTTATTTTGTTGTCATTGGAATGGGTTTTTCCTAGTGTGACAGTGATTTCAGCCCTGCCTTTTGATTTTGGGATAGCCATGGTGTGATTAGATTCTATTTTGGTTGACCTTTGGATTGCTAGAAGGTTTTGGAATCGGGTGAGGTGGTCTCAAGAAAATTCCCAAGGGTTGGGGTGGAGGTGGTTTAATCTTGGGGAAGCCATAAACAGGTGGGTCGAGATAGGAAAATTCATCAAGTTATTGGTGAAGAAACTCTAAGGCATCCAAGCTTAGTTTGGGCATTGTGATCTCTTGACTGATTTTGGTGGGATCACGGTAGCCTAAGTGTGGAGGTGGTTTAATCTCCGAGAATCCATGGTTGTTGATGTCTTGAGATCCCATGTTCATGCTTGGAATATGGCATGGGGATGATTGGGCTGAAAGAAAGTTTTGGTTCAACTCAATCTATGGTAGGGTGGTATGTGGAAGTCCCTGACTTGGTTGGCTTTTGCATCAATTAATAAGAGTTATTTTCCTATTGAATCTATTACCATTTTTACTTTTTATTATGGTGATTCAATGGTTGTTATGTCTGTTGTATCATTTTTGGGTTTTGGTAAGTAGGCATCAATTAGTAAAAAAAATCAAAATCATTCCAAAAAAATGTTAAGTTAGGATATGGACAAAAAGAATATTGAATCAAAAAATGTTAGGGATATTTTGATGAATGAGTCCATATCAAATAAAATGTTAAAATTGATGCCCTAAAAAAAAGGAAAAAATAAAAAATGTTAGATCAGAGAGAAAAGAAAAAATAATAAATTCTTGAAGTGTTGCAAATCCAAATTCCACTACTCTCAGTCAAAGTTTATTTTTAAAAATAAAATGTTGTGTGCAGATTGTTTAATTGCCACACTAGTCCATAGAATCCAATTGTACAATTTAATCATGATTAGATTTGATTTAAATTGTTTGTCAATAGGTAATAAATAAAATTAGCTCAACAGTTTAATCTGAGCCAATGGAAGCAATAAGGGATAGAAGTAGATTAGTCATTAAAAGAAAAATGTTGAGTTGCTAGTCTAAGTGCACTCGAGTAGCTAAGATTGAAAAAAATGTTAGGAGTTAAGAGTAGGTAGACAAATGAAATACAATTGGAGCATGAAAGGATTTTTATCCTAAGATATAACATTGGAAATATGTGCATATGGTGATGGGTTTTATTAACCATAAATTCTAAGTATCAATGTTATTTTTATCCAAACTTCATCCATTTATTCCCTAATACCCCATACATGTCACATCCGACAAAACTCTTGGCCCCACCACCACTTCCGCCTCGCGTTGTTAAAATTATTTCATTTTATTTTTCATCCCACACACTCTCCCGAGATCTGATGGATTACATTGTTCTTCAGCCCTCATTCGTCGTCCGAACTTTATCGGTGGGGGTGGCAGGGGTCCGAACTGGGCAGCTTTGGAAACCGCCACCCAAAACTACTTTTCCTCCATCCTAGTCTTTCGAGACTTAAAATGACGAAACAACTTACTGCCCTAACTTGTTCCTGAACATGGTTTTCGTTCGACCATTCACCATCGCTCCTACGTCATCATCCATGTCCGCTCCCAATCACTTCCTCTGTCTAATCAACTGTCGTCTATCCGTTATTCAATTAATTCGCCACTCCTGCAAATTTATCCTCCATGGATCCATTTTAACAGTCCCGTTGGATAATTAATGAGGATTAGTCGTTCATCAAACAACCCCGCTCCATTTTATTCATTATAAGCCCTGTTCCTCCACAAAAATTGTTACACAGTACATTTCTGAAACTCAATTCATCACTGGAGATTTCTTGCTTGCAGCCTAAATCACAGATTCATCATTCAATCAAATTTTCAATTTTGTTCAGAACCAAGCTGTTTCGGGAATAAGTACCCTAGGGCTTTGGGTTAGAACCCCAACAAAGCAGAAGAAAACTACAACAAGAAACACTCATACAACTCAGGCAAAATGCTTATATATTCAAACTACGTAAGAGCGACCGTACCTAGATTTCCTTCGTTCAAGTAGGTCCTGTAGGGTTCAAGCCCTCTGCAACTCCCAATGTTCTTGAAACTTGAAAATCATTCAATTCGAACATACATAGTAGTATAGAAGTAAAGCATATTCACAAAATTGACTTTATATCATATAAACAAATGATTGATCATACATCAAAACAACATTCGTATATGAATTAAAACATAATCTGATGCATAAACATAGTTAATTTCGGAAACAAGACAACATTTCTTTTATTGCAGTAAGCTATAAATAACATGGAGAGAATTCACCTGAGTCTTCTTCTTCCGGCTCCAAGCAGAACCGTCCTCCAGATTCGTCCTATCCCAGCCTTCAATAATCTTCTTCCATAACCAACACCACGATATCTCAAGCAAGAGGCAGAATATCTATAATCAAGGAAACAAGGGTTTCTTGAAGCTTGGGGAAGAGCATCAGGCACAGGGATTCATCAGACTTAGTCACGGATAATCTCAGTATAATAACTCTATCTCTTCTCCTCCTTAAGGCCTTCCCATAGAGGTGTATTTATACCTCTCCCAATTAGTTTTTTAGTTGGGAAACAGTTGGGCCACGGGTAATAGGAGGTAATCAACAGGTAAAAATCGTGAACTCTGCCCATAATTAAGGAAATTTAATTTTTTTAAGTGTTTTAACACATATACGCGGGTTGGGTATTGACTGGCCCGCATGTACACACTTTTATCTTAGGGCAAAGTAGCGTACAAGGAATAAAACATAGTTTTTTATATATTTGGACCAAGTCTGGAAGGAGGGGTTGCCCAAGGCCATAAACCAAGCATCACAAATACCAAGGGTGGTAAATGGTGCTATAACAGATGCCCCCTAATATATGAGGTCAGAAGGGGTACATGATGGCCGAAATGTATTGAATGTATGGAAAGAATCCTATCGATACTAAGAAGGACTTCACCAGAATTTAGCCTACTAAGCCATCAAAAGAGATCAGAAAGAAACTGTTGTCTGAGGCGAGCATACCCATGCTTAGAGAAAGTAAAGCAGGTCCACATATCAAGTGCAAGAGGATCCAACATGTATACAAGTATAAAGAAACTGAAAGTACATAATGGATCATCTGATCGTGATAAAAAAGTACATGTCTGAATACACATAAGAAGAAAATCAATGATGTTGAAGGATGAAGCTGGTCACTGATGTCAAAAATTGATCCCAATAATACCAAATGAACATGATGGAATAAAATGATACTACATCACAACTCAGATGCCAGCATATAAGATGTCATTGTGAAGAACTGCAACATATAAGGTGGATGGTGTCAACTAGTAGCAACAGGAGCAACTGACAAGTGAACCAAAACATGATGATGCAACCCGAGGTCCTCACTAACTGTCGCGGTACATTTCTACACAATGGGAATAAATGATCTAAGGTCGACCACGTGAGAAATCATTTGACTACTGGTCATTGATGTATATCGTTAACAAATGTGAGACTAATCACCAATAATGATAATGATAGTCAAGGTACCTAGTACAATCTAACAAGTGCGAATAAATGAGCTAAAGTCAAACACCTGGAAAAATATATCAATCAGGGGACAATGATGGTTTCCCACTATCAATAGCGAAGGAATCTGCCACTGATGACTACAAACCCCAAGGTATTGCCAAATGGACTCTAGATCTTTTTCCCAGAGAAATGAATTGTATTCGATAGGAAAAGATCCACTAGAAGGAAGGCATTAAGGCATCCTTCATCAATCTAGTGCGAGTGTAACTTGTATGCCAATAATGTGGAAGAAATCGGACGAAAAAGATGCAGTAACCCAACCGAAGCACATTTCTGGAGTACACAAGATGTAGCTAGCGCATGATAGAAACCCTCTAAACCAACCAATAATGAAAGCTGACACACAGGTGAGGAATCCACTAATAAGGTCAAAAGGAAACCAAGGCACTACACGAATACCAATGTGTGATAATGAAAGTTGATGTCGAACACAAGGGAAACCACTCAGCCAAAGACCCATGATATTGATCAATGATGAGCACAAGGTGACCTATTAATAATGAAAATAGGGCTAGGGTGCAGCTCTAGGTCTACCCTCAGAGAAATATGTCGTAGTCGATAAGGACAAGACGTGCCAACAAGAAGTCAATGGAGACCTTCTCAAACCGGCATGAGCAAAGGACCAATATAACTGATGTGATGACAAACATGACATTGACAACCAGGGATGACTGACTAAAAAATAGGTCAAGGGACACCACAGAGAGGCCAACTCAGGCTTACTTCCCTTGAACAAAAGCACGACTCAATGATGACTATATGGCAACATATGATAACTCTATATAAGTTTGTCATGCAGGAGGCATGAGCAAACTCTCCATATGATTGGAAGAGGTAACCAATTGGAGGAGTATTGACTCAATAACAAGGTTAAGGCGCACCTAATTCAAACTAAATCCCACCCAAATGGAGGAAAGACTTTCTTTTGAGTGCTTTGCTCAAGGGCGACACGACTGTCTCTAACTACCAACAAAATATGGAAATGTTGTCCCGTTCCCGCTCTTTTTGGAATATATAATTTTTTTGTCTTTTTCTTTAAGCTGGAAAAAGAATAAAAGAATGTTATAGTATAGTGGAAAGAACGACTGTCAAAGAAACAGATGATCTAGTTCCTAGGAGGGGAACATTCCTATGCTCAATGCAGGGAGGCGAAACTGGTCAAGGACACTCAAAGGGATGCTCTTTCCACAGGTAAAAGGATGCATCAAGCTACAGAAGCTAAGTGATTGCATGGTTGATTTTGCAGGATACATGGTCAAATAAGTGGCTTAAACACGAGTCCAAGTGAAGTCGGCTCAAGGCCAAAAGGTGCAAATAGCCAAAATGCAATGTAGTTGCACAACTAAACACAAAGGAGCCTCTAGGGTATAAGGCCAGAAATTAGCGTGGAAGAAAGGAGAATGTGTCTTCAACGCATCAGTCATGGCGGGACTAAAGAGGACTCCCGAGCCTACTCAGTATAGTAGCATGGGCAACCAATGTCAGTGAGGTTCTAACTAAGATGCTCATGTAAAGGATGGCTCTACCATCGCATCATGATTTCAAAATCGGTGAGTGAAAATGGTTTGCTAACCAAGATACGATGGGGTCGACCCTATGGCTAACTTATCGTTGAATGGAGGCTAGTATGCAAGATGCAACGGAAAATGGTTTTCCCTAACCTAAATTCCAGTGAGTGAACGATACCTGCCATGACAGGTTAGCGGTCATGGGACCGAAATAACATATCGAAGAAGGTCTCCAAAATATCCTGAAAAAACAACCCAATCTCGACAATCCAAGCCCACAGGTCAAAAAATCCATGAGACGAAAACCAACTTTTGAAAAAATATTTTGCAATTTCAAGTTATATAATGACTTTTGGACTCACGGTTTTTTCATTTCTATTTAGAGCAAAGAGTTGTGGAGCAAAACTGAGGAAGCTTTCCTCTGAACAATTGGACTGTTCAAATCACCCCAAAGTTATCAGGTAACCCTCAAATCATACTTATAATGTTTTATGATAGTTTTTAGAAGTTTTCTCAAAGTTCTAACCGTGGGAAATTATGCCCAAAAATCCAACTCTGCGTACACGCAAGTTGGATGCGATCAACCCACGTATACGATGGCCCTACACGCGACTGTGTGTAAAGGGAACCCGCGTGTACATGAGTTAAAGTTTAAACATAAAAACTACTGGTTGAAACTCTAATTTTTTGCAGGATGACTATCACTTGGAGGGAAAGAGAGCATACCACTATTGATAATGAGCTAATGAATGACCAAACTACATTAGACACTCTGAGAGGCTGCGGCTTATTGAAATTCTTCAAAATGCCAAATATGAAAGCCAATACGCACTTGCTCGAACTATTGATCCACTACTGGAGTGCAGAGGATGATGCTTTCATGATAGACCAGATGCCTCTACAGGTTGAGGTCGAAGACATCTACTTTATTACCGGTCTCTCCCGAAGAGGGGAGGTTGTGCATTCAACTGGCAAGACGAGAAGTATTCTTTTAGTAGAAGACTATGTCCATATATATTGTCCTGGACATCTAGAGAAGATTGGAAGCCAAATTCCAATCAAACATGTGTAAAGTTTATCCCTGAGGATTCTTCTATTTACCATTGCACGGGTAAATGGGTCAGCTTTGCTGCATCAGGCATCAGGAGTATCTATGAGCTTGGCAATGGAATGTCTTACCACGGTATTTGACTGGCGCACGCCTCTTCTGACTAACATGAAGAGCCAATTGACCTCTATACAGAAGGGTTAGACGAAGAATTTTGGATATGGGACTATCTTATGTTCATTCTTCTTCGAGAAGGTACCTAGGCTACATCCCAAAGTATCAGTGTCCATCAGCAGCCCTAGAGATCCATGAATGGGTAGATGGGCGGACTTGATGAAACACCTTGGAGGCGAGGACGTGCTTAGAACAACTTTTGATGATGAGTTTTTCACCTGGTGGGACCAACAAATCATCGCAGTCAATGACTACCCGTATGCCGGTATGGATTTCCGAGGAGATCCAGACTTAGTGTTACCACCAAATGTAGCATGGGGAGACATGGGTAACAATTTTTTAAGTTTTTTGTGAGTTTTTAAGATTTTTTGGATTTTAATATGAAATGAACTTAGAAAATATTTTTGATGAGAAAAAATACTGACAAAATGACCCTGTTCTAGATGTGGGTCCAGTGAGACCAGATGGATTTCCGAGGCACAGGCATCGTGGAAGAGGGGTCGAAGAGGTAGCAGCTAAGACGGAGAGAGTCCTATATGCAGTTCATAGAAACTTGGTGAGAATAACTCACCAGGTATCTATGATAGCCATAGAGGATCTACCTGAGGAGATGTAGTGTCGCGTGGTGGGGGTACCACGAGACTGGGTCCGGATACTTCGACGTGTGGCCAACGCGGTGGTTAACTTTTTAGCTGCTCATCATGAGCCGGGTCGATAGACAGACCAATGTATGACTGGAATGACTATGGGCATGAACCCAAATTTTGAGGGCATCTTGTCCCAATTTTGTATATTATTTTTTGAACACTCTATCTATATACAGGCAATTTTATGATATATATACAGATTCCATTTTTTATGTTTTTTAATTAGACGAATGATTAATGTGCCAATCTAATGCTTGATTAGCAATAGAGTCTGCTAATGAATTCTCAGATCGTGGAATGTGAACATATGTGATATAAATAAATGATCGTTGCAACACTCTCACTCTCAAAAATTGGCGATATAAATAAGGATCTCGAACCCGATAAATGTTATTTAATTGCAACACCACCAGTTGTGAGTCTAGATAAACTACCAACGAATCAATCCCGTAAGATATTGCTTCGGATAGTAAATTAAGAACGACAGTATATTCGGCAATGTTGTTCGAAGCAGGGCCAATACATACTCCCCTTAACACCATAAACTAGCCATATGGATAATAAATCACCCAAGCCGCGGAAGCAAGATTTTGAGTGTGCCGATTAGCACAATCGACGAATCTGAAATATATCGAATCATCCATCAACACCTGCTAAAGCAAATCAAAAAATGTTGATATCACAAAATGCCAGACAAATATGTACAAAGATACAATATATATAAACAAGCAATTGCTCGACGAAAGCCTAAGCAAAATACTTCTTAAGGTAGAGCCCAGTTCGGGGCTTCGCCAGCTTGTTCCCTTCAAAATCAATTAATTCATAGGCCCCTTTTCCCAAAACTCACTTGACTATAAAGGGACCATACCACATAGTCTTGAATTTGCCTGCCCCCAGGGCGTCTTTGTCTTGGTCATAGACTAAGACAATGTCACCTTAAAAAAAAAAACCCGAGGATGGACAGCTTTATCATACTAAGTTTTAACCCTCTTCTTATGGGCTTCATTTATTATGGCTACATCTCAACACTACTCATCAAGATGTTCCAAATGAACGAGGCGTTCCTTGAGACTAAACGTCTCTGGAAGAAGTTCTACGGCTAGCTCAAGGGACGGAATTTCACATTCGATAGGGAAAATAGATTTCAGCCCGTAAACTAGTTGAAAAGGAGTAAAATTGGTGGCAGTGTTAACCGAGGTTTGATATGCCCAAAGTGTCGAGTACAACATGATGTGCCAATTGGATCAATTTTTATCAATTGTCCTTTGCAAGATAGTCTTAAGGGACTTATTCACAGCTTCGACTTGCCCATTGGCCTGAGGATAATATGGAGATGAATGCTCCTGCTGGAAGCCCAACTTGAGAGCCAATTCAATCATCAATTGATTTTGGAAGTGACTGCCATGGTCAGTGAAAATCTCTCTTGGGATACCAAATCATGAAATAACCTGGTTGAAGAGAAACAAGGTTGTTGTTTCACTATCATTTTTGTAAGTAGGCATGGCCTCAGCCCACTTCGTAAAGTAGTCCATGACCACAATGATGTACTTGTGATTCACCACCGAAGGCGGATTACAAGTAGTAAAATCAATGCCCCACTTAGTAAATGGACCGACAATGATAACAGGAAAAAGAGGCGTTGGATGTGTGCGCATTTTCCGAGTATAAATTTGACAAGGATGGCAATGTTTGACCGCTTCAATACAGTCTTTGAAAATTGAAGGCCAAAAGTAGCCTGCACGCAAAATTTTCTAGGCTGTTACAAGCCCTGACAGATCACTGCCACAAGCTCCATTCTGGCAATCATTAAGTAAAAACTCAACTTTTTCCAAAGTTAAGCAATGCCTAAGTATTGAGTCAACCCCTCTACGATATAATGTATCACCAGTGATAACATAGTTTTTGGCAAGGTGATGTAACTTTCGATGCTCATCTTTGGAGAAAGCAGGTGGAAACCTCGAAGTTTGGAGATATATAATGATATCTCCATACGAGGTATCTTGTGAAGAAATGAGGAATAAATGCTCATCGGAAAAATTTTCCTCATAAACAATGGCTTCTTCACAAGGAAACTCTGAAATCAATTCCAAAAAAACTAATGACTTCTTAGATTTGGCTGACAAGAACTCGAGATCGAATTCTTGCAAAATAGCAATCCATCAATTATACTTGCCCCCAATCACTTGCCTACTGAGGACAAACTGAAAAGGATTGACAGCCGCTAAGACGAATGTTTTGCGCAGCAGAATGTAATGACAAAGCCACTAGACAGCATGGACAGCTACCAAGGCCAATTTCTCGATGGGAGAATAGCATAGCTCAGGTCCTACTAAGCCTCGAGTAAAGTAGTAGATTACATGCTCACTGAGAGCATCATCCTTCTGAACTAGAACCATACCGATGGTTGATTTTGCCACAGTGAGATACAAAAGGAAATCTCTGCCATAATCTGGTGGACTGAACAGAGCAGAGGTTAATGCTTTTTTCAAAGCATCAAAAGATCGTTGCGCGAAGTCGTCCCATAAAAATGGAACTCCTTTCTTAAGTAAACACATAAATCCTTTGGTAATCTCGACATAATTTGCTATAAATCTCCTTAAGAAATTTGCCTTTCCTTGGAGACTTTGAAGTTGATGAATTGAAGACAGGGGATGCAACTAAATTATTGCCTCAACCTTGAAATGATCAACTAGAATCCCTTTAGTCGATACGATGAATCCTAACCGCCGACTGGATGTGACCGCAAAAACACACTTATTCAGATTCAACCGGATTTTATAAAAACGACATCTCTCAAAAACTAACCGAAGGTGGCTGGGATGATTAATTCTCTTGCGAGAACGAGTAGCTAAGTCATCCAAGTATGCTTCGATAACATGCTTGATGTCGTGGAAAGCATAAGACATGGCCCACTGAAAAGTAGCTCCAGCATTTTTAAGACCAAAAGGCATCTTCTTGTATGCAAACGTGCCCCAGGGACAAATAAACGTTGTCTTGTGTTGATCCTCTAGACTGATAGTAATTTGATTGTAACCAGAGAATCTTTCCATGAATGAAAAAATTGCATTACCCGCACATTCATCAACAATTTGATCAATAAAAGGTGTGGGGTAATTGTCTTTTGGACAAGCTTTATTTAAATCCCTAAAGTCGATACATACTCGGATCGTTCCTTGCTTCTTATCTACTAGGACTGGATTGGAAACCCACTCAGTTAAAGGAACGGGGTATATGAAACCCGCCTTAAGCAGCTTTTCAACTTCATATTTAATAGCTGCTGCTTTCCGAAGATTGACTGGTCGAAGTTTTTGACGAATAGGTTTGCCATTTTCGTATGTCTTGATCTCATGTTGGACTATAGATGGATCAATTCCAAGCATTTCCTCATAAGACCAAGCAAACACATCTCGAAATTCTTTAAAGAGGTTGGTGTAGACTTGAATTTCTTGAGGGGAACAATCATTTCCATTGAAGACATTTTCAATCACATTAGGATTCCTACAGATGTTTACAGGTACAGTTTGTGAGATAACCGACATGTTACCTTCAGCAGAAAATTGTGTTGGAGCCAAAGGGTTTGAAACTGTACAAACATCACTAGTAAACAGATTGAAGAACCTAGATTCAACATCATGTAATGGAGGAAGAAAATATGAACCATGATGTAAATCTTCCCATGGTCGATCCACACCCATCATTGCCTCCAAAATTGCTTCTTCAGATGGTAAGATTGTATCCAAGCAATCCAAAGCTGAAGTAGAATCGAGGGTCCAAGCCAGGGCCACATCGCCATCTAACTCCTCTTGTGAAAAAGGAGTGGGATGGTTTTCTGCAGAGTTAACAATAGATTGATAGCTAAGTTCCGCTGCAGACATGGGAAATGCCATTCCACCAACCTGCCCTCCATCTAATGTGGTGGTAGATGAAGGTAAGGGCCAAGGGTCTGAAAAATAATGAGTTCAAAAGAACTCTTTCCGATAAGGTCCCCTAGAGGATGAAATTGCATTAATTCTAGTTGTAGGAGCAGGAAGATCAAATATACCCATTAAAGGAGAGTACATCCCAACTCCTAAATTCTCAATAGGTTGATGGGGATTATCCACCAACGGAACGATAGAATCTGAAGTTGCGTGGGAGTCACCTAGCGAATAATCCAACTGATTAATTTTAACAATCCTCCCCTCATGAGGAAAACAGAGGATGCAGAATAACGATGAAACTATGGCATCAATCTCGTAAATCCAATTCCTGCCTAAGAGGAGGTTATAATCCAAGTTCGCATCGATGATTTCTACCTCAATATTCACTACCTTCCCTGCAACACAGATATGAAATGTCGGGATAATCTCGTGCAGCCTATTAGAATGTCCATTAAATGCCATCAAGGGAGCCGATGAAGGAACAACTGAAGGTGATCCAATGGCCTTCCAACATGACATAGACATCACGCATGTGGAATCTCCCTCATATATAACTTTCCAAAAAAATTTGGTCTTTCGGTATGTGGACTTTATCTGGAAAGCCATATGGTGAGGAAGTCTATTTTTGACATTCAACATATCAAAAGTGAGCACTAACGAATTCTTTGGATCTACTGCACCGATTGCCGAAAGCAAAGCACTTCTCTGAGCAGGGCATGACTAGAGTACCTCCAATGTAAACATAGCACAAGGACTTTGACCTAGATCTTCTACAATCGAGTAGTTCAGGGTTGCCTTAGCATTAGGGTTAACAGTCGAGCGCTTTGCAGAACCTTTTGGTATCTGACGTATAGACTCAACATAGGGTCGCTCAATATGAAGTGGGTTTGTGGCTTCGAGAATAGATTTAGCCTTAGATATTTTTGTTTCACCATAATCACATGCTCGTGTAGCGATGTCGATATGAGAGCTCATCATATAAACATTTGAGGAATTTTCCCCTTCCTGGTTTCCCCCTGCAGAGGTACCAGCGTTTGAATTCACACCAGCAAGTAATTGATGCCCTTGGGGAAAAGGGTTAGTCACAACAACTTGGGAGCTAGAGGACCCTTTCTGCACTAATAAACATTGAGCATCTTGCATCTTAGGGCAGAGGTGAGTCAGATGACCTCCATTGCATAACTTGCATGGAAATTTTACCTTTTTCTTGGACTCTTTCCTACCCTCACCGGCACCATTGTCGAGTTTGTTTGCATTGTCTTTCCCTTCCTTGTTCTTCTTCTTACCTCATCCCTTCTTCTTCCAATCGGATTGTTGATTTCCTTTGGGGTTGGAGGTCTGGACAACGTTTATAGAGGTAGGTTGGGAAGGTGTAGGTACAAATAGTGTTGCCTAGTTAGAAGAAGCAATTTGTAGAGACAACTGTTGTAATTGATTCAACAGGTTCACTGCATTAATATCAATCGATCTGACTATATCATCAGCATTAGGGCCTAGTTTCAGTTTGGTTAAATCGAACGTAGACCTAAGAGCATCAGGTAGAATTTTCTGAAGAGTCCCAAACTGAGAATATATCAGTTCCAATTGCTAGGCTCGAAAAATGGCCTGCTCTTCCGAATAAACGCCGGAAAGAGACACATCCTTTGAGATCTCAGGTTGTAAAGATTTTAGAAACCATTAGAGAAGGAACTCTAGTGGGATTTTAGCTTTAATAAGCCTTTTCATCCTTCTCCATTCCTGGATGTGATCCGAAACGTAAGTTGTGATGTCTTGCTAGAAGTTAGCCAGAAGTTCAATTCTGGCTTCATATTGGACAGACAACTAAAAATGGTTCAAAAAGATATTAGCCAAATCACAGAAAGAATTATAGGTGCCCCCTCGCAACTCTATATACCATTTGGCCGCATTTCCAGTTACGATGCGCTAAAATAACCTCAACTTGATCGAATCATCTATCAGGGACTTGGATGAGCACCATAAGTGAAATGTGGTCACATGGTCTCCTGGATCTTCACCACTCTTCCCTTCGAATTTTAGGATATCCGAGGGAAGTTTAGTTGGTACCAAAGGCAAAGCTGGATTGTACTGAATTGGATCATTCGTCAATTTACTTAAGTCTGGCAAGTTTAGCGTGGCCAAAAAAGGAAGTCGTGGAGGACCTTGGGAATTCCATCCAGTGCGAGTGGGGTTCCCAAAGGTCTGAAAAGAATGACTTGGGTTTTGAAAAACACCAAGTTCCCCGAAGCAACTCATAGAGCATACTAAACCAAAAGGTGCTCCTTGTGGCCCAGCAAAATTCAGAGTTTGACCAACTCCTGCCGAAAATCCTCCATAACTAGCGAAGTTACCCCCTGACGAAGTATTGAAAGGAGCTGATAGCCCCTGATAAGGATTCCATGTGTTAGCAAAGGGTGGAAAATTCTTAAATGAATTAACTGAAGAATACGGCACATTCCCTTGTTGGCCGAAAATTTGATTCCCAACTCCTATCCCACTAACCTCAGGGTTTGTCCAACTCTAGAAGGGGTTACTACCTTGACTTGTAAAAGGAAAAGGCAATCACCCTACTGTCGGATTGGAATGTGGTATATGACCACTTCCAAATGGGAAACCCTGAAAAGAAGTCAATCCACTCATCATGGATGTAGATGCAGTCGATGGTATGTTCAAGGGAACTGAAGGAATCCCTTGAGACGGCATTCCATAAGAAAAAAATCCAAAACTGGATGCAGTAGTCTGATAACTTCCACTCAATGACGGAATGGAAGTAGACCCAAATATAGCCGTGCTGGGAGTAATAGAAGGGATGGAAATAGTTCCTCCTCCTTGTACAGATATGTGAGTCTACATGCTTGCAACACTCGTCATAGTTGCCATGCTTCCAACAGTGGTCATCAAAAGAATAGATGGATGTAAACCTGGGCTTGAAGGCCTATGAGTCAGGGTTCCAATGTACAATAGAACATCTGGATGATCAGGAGGAAGAGGAGAATTCAGAGCTACAACCGACTCTGAAAGCTCTTCAACTTTGATATTATCTTCCAATTGAAAGAGTACTCGAGAAAGAACCAGTGTGTTCCTCTCTAACTCTCTAATAGTGCCAGGATCAATCTCTGATGCGCCTGCTGCCATGGTTGAAAACCATTGGCAAAATCGCTCCTACACCTTCTAGGAGAAGGCTTGGGACTCGTAGGTGATAGCCCGCAAAGTCTCCTAGACCATCGAGATGGTCGGTCAGCCACTTTGAATTATTTAAAAGATCTACTTAAAGACTCAAAAAAATTATAAATCTAGGCTAACTAGGAGCAAAGAACACTCACTAAAAAGTCCCTAAATATATCAACAATCAAACAAATCTCAAGTATTTTCGCTTCGGGTGATTAGGACCGGACACCAAAATACAAGAAAATTAATAACAAGGGCCTTCCGAAAATAGACTGGGGTAATTACACCCCAGGTCTACTAGCGAAGGTATTAGATATAGTTACACTGACCTCTAAACAACAGCCTTTGCCGGTGCAAGCACCCAAGCTTCGCAAGGGTACCCTCCAGAAGTACTCTTGAACGTGATGCAACGTCAACCTCAAGTGCCATGGGATTCCCCTCCGCAACCACATGTGTGATCCCTAGGATAGGCAACTATGATCACCAACTCATATCAGAAGCCAGGCGGAACAGTCGTGAGGTAGGATCCAACAAATAAAAGAAAGGGGTATCTCTCGTCCTTACCTTCACTCACCCTCGTGCTTTACTCCCAGTTACATAGCTTTCCCGGTCTCCCTAACACTATTGGATTTCCCTCATTAATCAAACTTCTATGTTTTGTAATTTGGAGTGGCCTTTGAGAGTTAACTCTCCTCTCGCCTAATCCAAGGCCCTAATAAACCTAAACTTGTTGGTGTATTTTGATGACAATACAAAAGTTCTAGTTTATTTTAATTAATCGTTTAATTTTAATGGTTGTTCTTTAAGTCAAGGGTATTGATGGAAGTGAAACCAGTGGGGTTTGTATGACGCAAAAGAAATCAATGAAAAACTAACTACATGAATGCAACCATTTTTTCTTCGATGAAAAGAGATCTCTATATGGGTTCTACGAGACTTCTATAAATCAAAATACTTTTTCCTTCTTTTCTTCAAACACGCTTCACACACCCAAAAACTAAAAGACTATGAATGCTTTTAGCAATGCAAACTACCCTAATGCAAGATATAATGGAGATGTAAGATCCTAAATTACTCAAAAAAGCGAAAGCAATTGTTTATAACTATCAATGAGCCAACTTAAGTACTGAAGAGGATACAAATTTTGAACACAAAATTCTCTCCAAGAAAGACAAATTGTAAAAGATCGCAATTCACTTTCAAAAACCAAAAGAAACCAAAATCAAACTTGGCAAAAGAAAATAAAAACAAAGTTTTTTTAGATCTTTTCTTTTTCAAGAAACAACTAAAAAAACTTTTTGAAATCACTCAAAATGCTATTAATACTCAAAAGATCGAAAAAAGAGCACAAGGATTCTTTGCAAGTTACAAACTTGAAAATGAACGAAAAATTGAACAAAAAGACTTCAACTTGTACCAAACAACCCAAATAGTAGCAACGAATTTGACAAACTGACCAAGAAGCCAGGAAAGAAATACGTCCAAATTCGTCAAATATACTTTCAAAAAGCAAGAAAATCTATGAGGCCACAAAACAAAGGAAAGCAAAGCAAGAAGTTGTGAAATCTGAGCTTGACACTGAAACTGAAAACAATCTCGTGTTCTGGAGGACCAGAACAATCAAGAACTTTTAAAGGAAGTCTTGTGTGCCAAAACACCAATTACAAACTCGCTCAAAAAGAAAACCTAGGCCAAATCTTTTCAATGAGGAAGAGACTTCGAAATAGTAAGCTTGGAGAATAATTAAATTCTTCAAACAGAAATTGACCACACAGAGACTAGAAAGACCAGGAAACAAATATATCTGGGCAGAGAGATTTGAAAAAACAATGTAAAAATTGTCATATGAAACTGTTTTCAAACACAGAGGCGTGTACATGCATTTCTGATGCAAGAAACTCGCATATACATGGATTCACTTCACAAAAACAAGCGTGTGTACGTTACTGTAAATATAGTAAAAGTTGTATACAAAGATTTGCAAGAAAAATAAAAAACAAAGCCAAATTCAAAAGATCAGACTTAAGGTCTGAGACTCTAGTAGACCAAATAAGACTGTAACAGCAAGCAAACCAAAGGCTGAGCCTTGATTGACACTAAAAAACCCAAACTAGGAATAACAAGATTGTTATCCCCAGTGGAGTCGCCAATTCTGTTTCGGGAATAAGTACCCTAGGGCTTTGGGTTAGAACCCCAATAGAACAGAAGAAAACTACAATAAGAAACACTCATACATCTCAGGAAAATGCTTATATAATCAAACTACGTAAGAGTGACCATACCCGGATTTCCTTCATTCAAGTAGGTCCTGCAGGGTTCAAACCCTCTGCAACTCCCGATGTTCTTCAAACCTGAAAATCATTCAATTCGAACATACATAACAGTATAGAAGTAAAGCATATTCATGAAATTGACTTTATATCATATAAACAAATGATTGATCATACATCAAAACAACATTCATATATGAATTACAACATAATCTGATGCATAAACATAGTTAATTTCGGAAACAAGACAACATTTCTTTTATTGCAGTAAGCTATAAATAACATGGAGAGAATTCACCTAAGTCTTCTTCATCCGGCTCTAAGTGGAACCGTCCTCCGGATTCGTCCTATCCCAGCCTTTAATAATCTTCTTCCATAACCAACACCATGATATCTCAAGCAAGAGGGAGAATATCTATAATCAACAAAACAAGGGTTTCCTAAAGCTTGGGGAAGTGCATTAGGCATAGGGATTCATCAGACTCAGTCAGGGATAATCTCAGTATAATAAATCTATCTCTTCTCCTCCTTAAGGTCTTCCCATAGAGGCGTATATATACCTCTCCCAATTAGTTTTTTAGTTGGGAAACAGTTGGGCCACGGGTAATAGGAGGTAATCAATAGGTAAAGACCATGAACTCTGCCCATAATTAAGGAAATTTAATTTTTTTTAAGCGTTTTAACACATATACACAGGTTGGGTATTGACTGACCCACGTGTACATGCTTTTATCTCAGGGCAAAGTAGCATACAAGGAATAAAACACTGTTTTTTATATATTTGGACCAAGTCTGGAAGGAGGGGTTGCCCAAGGCCATAAACCAAGCATCACAAATACCAAGGGTGGTAAAGGGTGCTATAACATAAGCTGACATCCAGGTCCACCTAATCCATTTTTAGTTATACTATTTTTCTGTTATTACTGTGTTTCAGACCATTTCTTCCCATTTCCATCCGGTTCAACCTGCAATTCACCAAACAAAATGCCTCCTAAGGGAAAGGAAATTGCAGAAATCCCAAATCCCCTCATTCATCCACAAGTTTACTTCCATCATACTCCCCTGGTCGATAAAGGCTGTAAAATCATTGAGTCTTCCTCTCAATTTGATTTATATGAAATCTATTGTTGGATGGAAGACCAACTAGTTGATCAGACAGATGAAATAGGACTTTGGGACTCCCACCTTCCTCACTACATTTTCCCACAGATACACAGAGCACCTAAATTTGTTAGGAAATGCCACGAATCCTATAATCCCAGTCAAAGAGCTATTATTTCACCTAAAGGATAAATCCTCTGTTTTATTAATGCTCAATCTATTGAACAGATGTTGTAGGCCTCAACTATCACACCAACCCATCCTTTTTCTCATGAAAGCCTAATAGAAGCCTATCAAAAGCTAGATTTTACTAAAAGGTCTCAAACTCTTGAGCTTTTCCTTGTTGTAGATAGCCCTCTACCTAAAATAAACCCTCCCTATGATTCATCCATTTTCCCAAACAGAACCAAGCAAGTTACCACTATTCTTTCTTATTTGTTTGGTTACAATTCTGATCAATATGTTAATGAAGCCATCCTATGTTTCTTGTCTATCTTTTCTGCTGATTTGAAACCTACTGTTCTCTATAACTTTAGCCAATTTCTAGCTGAAGCCATCCATGAACAATTTTTCCAGTTTAATATTGAAGAAGTATTCAAGTATGCTTCAGTACTTGTATATATTTTTATATATTTTCACAGAGACAAGTTTCCATTCACCTTACAGAAGCTAGATGAAGAAGTCAACCAGCAATCAATGATATTTTGGACTTCTATGGGAATGAAGGAGAAGGCATAATTTACATATAAACAGTTCATAGAATTGTTTGTTTATCCAGCTATTAATCTTATGAGCAGCACTCCAATACCAAGAATCAATGAGGAAATTGTGAAAGTATTGCAGCTAGTTGATCAAGCCACCAGAGGAGATTGGTATCTTTACCAAAACTATACAAAAATCAGAGTCTATGGATGTGAGCTTCCATCCTACAAACTTCCTAAGTTCCTCCCTATCAGAATTTTTGAATTGGAATATATTAGGCAGAGGTTAAATGCATATTAAGTACATTTTGTAGCTGCAAAGAAGAAATCACAATTCAAGTTAGGCTCATGTTGGTCCTTTCATCTGCAACACTAGAGTAGCAGGAGAAGAAGCAGACAGGTTATTGAAGGAAATGAAGTTTGGTCTCAGCTTCACTTGGTCTTATGACCCAATGGGAGTAATTTTAAAACTCAGGGTTGCAAATAAATTTATTGCATGCCACCATACAACCAAGCTTGAAATAGAGCAGTACAAAAATTAGTTAGAATGGAAGGAGAACACCCTTCAAGAAGCAGAAGAACAAGCAGTCTCTACTTCAAATGTACAAACTCCACTTGCATAGGAAAAGACAGCCAAGCAAGGAAGGGAAGAACAGTCATCCCCTACAACTGAAGCATCAAGCCAGGGCTTTAGAATTATGCATAGAAAGAAGAGACCTAGGATCTCTGTGAAGGTTAGTGCAACAAATGAGCCACGGAAAACAACATTTGATGGACTTGGGGAGACTTTTCTTTTTACACAGTCTGCTAGACAGTCTACAGAGTCCCCAACTCATTCCACTACTTCTCAGGAACAGCAGGTGATTCAGACCAGTGGAACCACTCAGGATGACAAAGAAGATGATATATACCATGTTTTCAGTGAAATTAAGAAGAAGATGAGGAATTGAAGCTAAACACTTATACTCAATTTTGGAAACACTCTTCCAGTTCTCAAGATAGACTTCTTTCAGTCTTTGAATCTGAGAAGGGTAAGATGCAAATGGCTTTCTTACAAGCTCAAATTCCATAGCCTAGGACTCTTGTACGTTATCAAAAGAAATCCTCATTTGAGTAAGATGTACATCCAATTGACCAAATTGAGATGCACAAACAGACTAGCCATATGATTTCGTCCACTTTAACTCATACTTCCATGAGTTTGTCAAAGTTGCAGGTCACCTTGGCCAATACACAGTCACAGCTCAAGTTGGAAAAAGTTTCCTTACTGGCAAAGGACACCAAGATCAAATCTTTGGAAGATCTGGTGTTGAAGATGGGATATGATCCCTCAAATATAAATGTTGCAGAAGAACTTATCAAGAAGAAAAATGTTGAGCTCTCAGCTCTAAGGAAGAAGCTCAAACTGCTAGCTTCTGAGGACCCAATAACCAAGGAGATTGAAGAAATCGAGACTCGGAAATCTAACATGATGAATCTCATCATGGAACAAAATTTGCAAATAAAAAAATGGAGGAGCAAATGGAAAAATTGGTCGAAGAGAAAGAGGAAGTTGTTAAAAGGACTCAAATTCCAATGGATGTAGTTCCTCTTTCAGCAGTCTCTATAACCAGAGTTTCTACTTCAAGCACAACACCAACTATAGGCACAACAGAAGGACTTGAACAACTTGCAGAAGTTCTTTAGAACCTATGCGTTCAGATAGTTGAAATTAAGAAATTGTGGGATGAACTAAAGGAATTAAAACATATGAAAGCAGTTGCAGACAGTTCACATGCAATCGAGTTGTAGAGGAAAAAAAAGTCAAATTGAAGTTTTGCAGAAGGAAATCAAATAATCTTACCTTGGAAACAAACTATGTTTGGCAAAGAAGATTCTATGGGAAGAGATTACTGAATCAGTCAAGGATATCTGGCCCTACATCAAGATAATATTTGACCAAAAAGACTTGTTGGAGAAACCTCAGGAAGCTATTGAAACTATCTCCAAGGAAATTGAGGATATGCCAGAAGTTGTCACTGAGGTAATCAAGTTTTGAATTCTAAAGACAGCTATGAGCTTGAAGAATTAGGTATAAATGACAGGATAAAAACCATACTTGAAGTGAAGAAAATTATCACAAATAAAAACCTCATTCTTCAGTTGGAGGAAAAATGCAACAACGTTAATGTCATAGTTCAAAAAAATTTCAGTAGGTTAGAACCCTTGACCAGCAAGGGTTTTCCCTCTATGCTTGTGATAAATGGCAAATTAATGCCTATTGAAGATTATGCTCGAAAGCTTACAGAGGTAGGTACCAATGCAACTTCAGTTTCAAACATAAGAGGTGCAACAACACCAAGGGTTGTGTTGAATGCACTCAGAGATTCCTTTTTCATTCTAAATGAAATCAAACATATATTTCTAGTGAAACCTACTTTTACTAAGTATACAGAAATGGATGAAGTTTACCGAAGAGTAACTAAGCTATCTATCCCAGATAAGAAACGTTGGGAACAGTTAACTGATTTACTTGACTGAAAATAGGATCAAACAACATTCAATGTTTCCAGGAACAAGTTATCAACAGTTCAGCAGTTTTCAGCTTTTCGAGGAATAATCATCAACAGCTCAACACAAAAATAGTGACAGATCGACTATTAGTTTATATTCCTGATTTTGTGTTGATCTATTTTTGTAAATTTCTCTATGATTTTTCTTAGCTTTAAGACTATATAAATAACTCCCTTCCACGGGTTATTAAAGGTTTCACCCTTGAAAGAAACATTTGTAAGCATTAAATGTACTTGCCTTTTTCTGAATCATTAATACAAAGGCAAAGGATTCTGAGTTTTGATTCATACAATTTTGTATTCCCAGTAAGTTTTCCAGTTTTCATTCATTGTGTTCTTTCTTCATATTCTTAAGTTTTATAGAGGTAAACATGCAGGAATAATTGTGTTTCAATTTACTCCTATAAGCTTCTGGAGTGATCACCTTTAAAGAGAATAAATTATATAAATTGTTTGTTTAATTAATTCCCTCTAAATCATAAAATCATCAGCGTCTTTTGTAATCTTAGGCATATTCTGTTAAACTTTCTGAACACTGTTTTAAGGTTTTCTTACTTATGATTTTTAATCTTTTATTTGAAACTTGTAATAGCCATATCATCTTTCAGTTTCTGCTCATCACTAAACAAGGTATATCACTGTGTGGATTTTAATAGCAGCCCTCTATTTAAATATTAATACTATTCAAAAGGTTAGGTATGATTGTTTTATATCTGTTTCATACATTGGTCCTCCAAAATTAAAACAAAGCCCCCCGTAACAAATATTTTAGATGCCCTCGCATGATAGCTTACCATTATCATCTAATAGATACAACATCAATCTAACATCGTTGTCGGGGACTCGAATTTCACTAAGTTTTCCTGGTTTAACAATACAATTCCTATTCCTTTAGGGTGATCAAAGGTCTAGATAGGTCAAAATCCTTCACCTGGAAACTCCACTGTACCAAACTGGTACCTTCTAAGCACATTAGATCCCATTCTGAATCTGACACAGTTAGTCCTCTGTTAGATCCAAAAAGACTTGTGAGAAAGGCCAGCTCTAGAAGAAGACATCAGCCATCTTCTTCTACTTCAGCCTTGCAGTCTGAAGATATATTACAATTTGATCCCTATAGTAACATTCCATCCAATCCCGAGTACACTCACTTATCACCAAGGGTTGTTGAGCTCTTGCATAGGGCAGTTTATTTCAAATCAGCTTTCCTTATTCATTCACTCGAATCTCATCTAGAACCCCCACTTCCACCGAGATCACCTAAATCTGAGTCTCACCTGGGTGTTCATTTACCTGAATACAAACCTACAGACTTTATATCCCCCATAACTTATTCATTTCATTCCACCTCTGAAAAACCTGAATCTTCTACTTCTAAACAACCGAAGGGACCTTTGCTATATATTCAAATCCACCCTTTGAAACTGAAGAGGATATTCATTCTCAGGTCCACAAGTTGGTTATTAAAACTCCTTTAAAATCATTGAGGAAGTCTCCACCTTCTTTATCTCCTCCTTCTTCACCCCCACATAGTAATTCACCCCTTCTATCACCATCTTCCTCTTCCCTATCATTATCTTCACAAACACCTCATACATCATCTTCGACTATGGCATTCCAACCCATTGTAAAGGAAATATATACAGCTTTAGTTTTACCTCCAGTCCTTGATGCTTTCCCTAATGGATATTTAAAGCACCTTCCTAGATATAATGGAGAAACTGGTCCCTTAGCTGAGGACTGTTGAGCCTCAAAACTGCACTCATTTACCCATCCTCCCAACAGCCTTTTCCTACTCATTTCCTTCTTTTGTCATCATTTCCTTCATCAACTTGTTCAATTCATTGCATTATAGGACTTTTTAACATGATTTGCTAATTGTGCTAATGATTGACTGTTGGTTTAGATTTTTGGTTCAAGTGCTGCAATTCCGCAGCTAATACAGGATTTCCGCAGCCGGTCTCTGATTCCGCAGCCGATCCCAGATTCCGCAGCCATTTTATTGTTTGCTATGATCCAGGTGTCCTTCAGAGAAAAGAGCCACATGGGCAAGTTCGTATGACCGTGTACATGGTGCGTGTGCTATCAGCTCAGCCAAACTGGCCATCTACACCCCCGGTCAACGTGGAGGTAGCTTTGGTCAAATGGCAAGGTTGCAAATGGTGGCACGGCTCTGCGTGTTCAGTTGGAGCACGTAAGTCACAGCTGGCTTCTTCTTCAGCCACGAAGACTGCAGCGGACAAGAATCCAACATCGGATTTATTAAACCATGATGACCGTTCCCTAGATCCGTGCACGGTGCTACTGAACGTGTTTTTTCCTAGCTATTAGTTAGCCTAGTTTACGCACAGAACAGTTGATGTTCTTACTATAAATAAAGCGTCTCTATACGCTGATTAGTTAGCTTTTGAAGTTAATCTTTTGCTGCTGTAAAACTTTGTTTAAAGACTCTTTTATCAAGCGTTTACGCTCTCCACTGTGTTTTACTATGAGTTGATTTAATTCAAAGAAGACAGTTCTGTTTCTATCTGCGTAGCTGATCTTTTAATTGGTTGAAGTGGATGGAGGGCCCCTGTCTGCTACAACCATTGTACAGTAGCTTTGAATTTACTTTCCTGCATTTCTTTTTCTTTAATTTATCATGTATATTAATGTACAGTTTTGAGTTATGCTGCTTTACATTTCTGTACTTTTCATGACTGATCAGTGTGTTTTTACAGCTTTGATTAGGAGCCCGGGACAGTGTGCTTTTACTTCTTTTTAACGCTAGTGGCATCTGAAGTTGTCTTATCTAAACCGCTGACTTTCGTTTTGATTTTTATTGGTTTCCTTGCTTAGTTAGTTCCTTACTTAGTTTACTTTATCAAGCTTTGTCAAGTTGCTAATCTCTTGAAGGTTCTGTTTATCATAATTCACTAACTTTTATGGGACCAAAACATCGTTTAAGTGCAGCTTGGTTTATTTATTTTTAGACTCATATTGCTAATTCACTCCTAACTCTTTTTACATGATCAATTCAGCTAAAGGCAGAATGTTAAGAGAGAATTAAGTAGTGTGATTTGTCACTTAATTTTTGCATTGCTTTAGATTCAATAGAAAGGTTAGAGTAGCGTTCTTGCTTTCAGTTGAGTTAATATAGATATCATTTTTATTCTTATCAGCAGTAAAGGTATTGGACTAGTGCCATTGGTCTTTTGTTTGATGCTTTACTTTCATTCAAAGATTTAATTCCATTCCAAGTTATTGTTCAAGTTTTCCCTTTTAAATCCAAGAAGCATTTTAGAAATCACCACATACACACACATTCACTCACTTGTTTATAACTTCATCACATCACATTAGGAAGATAAGTCAGACATAAACTAAAAAAACGACAAAAAGAACTAGGAAAGGCTGCTTAAGTATATATTGTACACTTCACTTCATCAGCTTACGAGCCCCGGGTTGACAATTTATGATAGCAATTTAGACAACACTAAATTGACCAAACAAGGACCATCTTCAAGCATTTCTAGACTTTGCAGATAACATGAACATAGAACAAGAAAATGTTTACATGAGGTTGTTTGTTCAGTCCCTTGAGGAAAATGTGAGGACTTGGTTTAGGCAATTACCTGCAAATTCCATTAGAAACTGGGACGAATTATCAAATATATTCAAAAATCAATGGGGGGTGAAAAAGGATAATATTTACTTTTTGACTGAGTTTGAAGAACTCAAAAGAAACTTTGTTGAACTTGTCTCTGATTTTATCAAAAGATTCAACAAACTTTATCATAATATGCCCCTTGATTGCAAACCACTTGTAGCAGCAGCTAAATCTAGTTTTTTGAAAGCTTTTGAAGATGATTTTGTTGTAATGTTAAGAGAAAGAACTTCGAGGACTCTTCAAGATATGCAAACTAATGTTATAGAGGTGGAAGCAAATAGGTCTGCCTCAGCCACTTTAAAAGCTAAAGAGGAAAAGGCCCAAAGAAAACTTAAATCAAGTCAAGAGGCCTCTACTTCCTCTAAGACTAAAACTGAAGATTCTAAAATATATGAGATAACTTCACTTCTTAGAAATATATCTATTAGAATTTCCAAGATTGATACTCAACCTAGAACAGTTCAACAAACAGTCACTTGACCCCAAAATCAAAATCAAGGTCAATACAAAAGAAATCCACCATTACAAATTCTTCAAAGGCCTAGTAATGATCAGTAGGTTCCAACTCCTTTGTTGATAGATGATCAACAGCTTGATGACAATACTATGACTATCATTGAAGATATTAACAATATGGATACCTCTTTTGGTCATACCGTTATTATTCCTCTCCCATAACAAAAGCAGGTTCAACAAGATCAAGACTCCTCATAGGCTTTCAAATACCATGCCTTCTTTGAATTCCTAATTGCAAAACTAAAAAAAAGATATGATCTTAGGCCTAGACCTAGTCCTAGAAGACCTTCTAAGGAACCTCCAACAATTGAACCTCGTACCAAAGTTGTTGAAACTCAAACAACTATTATTCGACCATTAAATTAGTCAACTAATACTACTCAAATTGAAAAAAATATTTTAACTGCATTTAATGTTGAAAAGGAGTTAGAAAGAGTTAAAACCCCTATACCACTTTTAGAACTTTCCAAAAACCCTGGATATAAAAATCAAGTCTCCAAATGGATACAAAACACCTCGGTTGATGCTGAAAGTGATATTATTAGTCTTCAAGATGAAAAACCAACAATTTTCTTTGGTCCTAACTCAGATATGGTAGATGAAATAGTACCACCTTTCTTTGTGACTCTTAAAACAAATGATTTTGTGCCATACAGTTGTATGCTTGATTCTAGAGCATCACATAATCTCATGCTAAAAACTATCATGGATCATTTAAATCTTGACATAACTAGATTATATCATGATTTGTACACCTTTGATTCCAAAAGGGTGCCTTGTCTAGGATTGATTAAGGATTTAGTAGTCACTCTTGCCTAGATCCCAGTAAAAAGTGCAGTCTTAGATATAGTTGTCACAGATATCCCTCCCAAATTTGGAATGCTCCTTTCAAGGTCTTGTTGTGCCAAGTTAGGGGGAACTCTTCAGATGGACATGTCTTATGCCACTATTCCAGTTTATGGGGGAGAGAAACTAAGGCCGTATAGAGAGGTAAGATTTGTGCACACTGTTTGCAAAACAGATCAACCCAAACCAAACACATGAAACTCAAGTAAAAATTGAAGATGTAATTGAAAGACCTGTACCAAATCAGACTGAATCTATTCTTTGTTGGTTCTTGTACAAAGGGTGGAGAAGGAGCTGTAGTGGTATTAATCACACTAGAAAAAGAAAACATTACACAATCATGTAAACTTGATTTTGAAGTTACAAATAACGTAGCTGAATATGAGGCTTTCCTTTTAGGACTGCAATTAGCCAAGAGCTTAAAAGTACAAAACCTGAGTGTTTTTACTGGCTCAGAGCTCATTGTTAAACAAGCTAGAAATCTTTGCCAAACAAAACCTGCTAGGCTTAGATCTTATCGAAATGAGGTTTGGGATTCAGTTGAAAATTTCTTTAATGCTTTTAATTTGACTCATATCCCAAGGGATCAGAATATTCATGCAGATTCCCTAGCTATTTCTGTTAGTTCATTTAAAATCCCTGATCAAAATAATATGATCTATCAAATACAAGTCAAATACAGGTCATCCATCCCAGATAACCTAAAATACTAGCAGATATTCGAAGATGATGAACAGTTAAAATCTTTTCTGCAGGTTATAGATGAATTTTCAGTTCTACAAATTGATGAAAATAGAAAAGAAACAATTGAAAATTCAAATGAAAATGATAATTAAGATTTCAATTCGGTTGCGGGGAGAGGAGCGCGAAGAACAGCTAGGGTTGAAAGTTTGCAGCCGTTGAACTCCATGGAAGGGCGTGGAGGAGAGAGCTCCACTCCCTCCTACAAGCAAGTTGTTGCTAGCCGAGGTAAGAAGCCAATGGAAGAAGTCAGAAGTCTTGCAGACGAAGGGAAAGAGAGCAGGGAAGAAGAGCAGAAGGGAGTCAAAGATCATGAAAATAAAATCACAAAAAAAGGGAAGATAATGACAAGGAAAATGGAGCAAAAACCAAGGCACAGAAAGGAACTTGTAAGCCCAAATCTGAGGTTACAGCCAAGGTAGTCCTTAATGATCCTACGCTGCAGGCACACAGGGACCACATGTGAACTTATGCTATCATTTGTAAATTCATGGGAGTATGGACCATTGAAAAAGCTTTACAGTCATGGATTAAATACCATTGGAAACCAAAAGGGAGCATTGACCTACATCTAGGGTCAAAAGGATTCTTTACAGTGGTCTTCACTAATATTGAGGATAAAGACAGAGTGTTTGAAGGAGGGCCCTCCTTCTATGTAGCTGTTGGCCTCTATATGAGGCTGTGGATGATGAACTTTGTCCCGGAGCGGGATACTTTCAAATCAGTTCTGGTTTGGGTAAGACTTTACTCGCTTCCTCTTGATTACTAGCAAACAGAATCATTAACAGCCATAGGTAATAAATTAGGACGTTTTGTCAAGGCTTCTGAAGCCACTAGAAGAGGAAAATATACTTCCTTTGCACGAATCTGTGTGGAAACAAATCTCTCCGGAGCTCTACTAGATGAGTTGATCTTGGAAGTTTTCTATGAAGAATGGGTGCAAACAGTAGATTATGAACATACTCATTTTAGATGTCGCAGATGCCATGAGCATGGACACCTGTTCAGAGATTGCCCTCTCAGTAAAATAGAGAATAAGAGCAAAATTTCCACAATGAAAGATATGGAAAGTTTTCAAAAAGTGAGCCACTGAGGAAAAGGCGGCAAAAGGGGACTTAAGCAACATCAAGCAGAAGGGCCTCAAGTTACGCTGAATAGGTTCCAAGTTCTCGAGGAAGAAGAAGAGACGATAAAAGTAGATCAGGGAATAGAGGAAAGCCTAGAGGACAAGGAGACAGAGGAGTAAAAAGACCAACCAAAGAACAATAACATACAAAAAGAGGATATGATGAGCGATGTAGAACTGGATATGGAACAAGAAATGACCCAGAGCAAGATGGAAATGGAGGATCATGAACTGCAGGAGATTCTAGATAGAGAGCACCTAGATTTGGAAGGGTTCTTGAAACAGGGAACCATGGGAGGGTTAGATTCGTTACCTCAAGAAGAGTTCTCTAGAGTACAGCAGTTGTACCTATGGAAAACCCAGGCCAAGGGGGTGGAAAGGCAAGGTAACAAGGCAAACCATGGTAAAGAAGGTGTGAAATCTATAAAAAAACACACTAGGATTAGCACCTCGAAGCCTAGGAAAGAAAAGAGGCAGAAAAAATCAGAATGAGTTGCTGATGGAGTGTGGAAAGCTAATGATAGATTCAGGTAAGATGAAAGACCTAACCAGTTACTCTTTCACAAATCTTTAATGATGAAGTTTACTTCTTGGAACATCAGGGGTCTAGGTAGTAAAAGGAAGCAAATATTACTTAGTAACAGAATGAAATAGGAAGCTCCGGATATTATTTTTATCCAGGAAACTAAATGTTCTATTTAGAAAATAAAAGAACTTCATAGCAAAAGGCTCAATCATTCTGAGTTTCTAGAAGTCAAGGTAGAAAATACAGCAGGTGGCATTCTTACTCTTTGGAATCCCCTAAAGATAGGCATAATAGATGTTGAGGCTTCCAAAAATTATTTATTAGTGGTCATTCAACCTGTGGGGGATAGGGAGATCTATCTGGTAACGAATGTTTATGGCCCTCAAGGAATGGATAACAAACTTAGATTTCTAGATTCTCTTTCGGATCTCAGAGAGAGATATGTTGGGATTCCATGGATTATGGGTGGGGACTTCAACATGATCAAATCACTATCGGAGAAAAAAGGGGGCACCAGAGCTCTAACCAAAGATGCCTTAGCTTTTCATTGTTTTATGGACACTATGAAGCTGGTTGACATTGATTCAAATAATGGTCTCTTTACTTGGAACAATAGAAGAGGAGGAGGACCTCTTGTTGCCTCAAAGCTAGATAGATTTATCATTTCAGAGGACCTTATACTCAATGATAAAGGAATGGAAGCAAGGATTCTGCCCTTTGGAGGATCTGATCACTAGCTAATTCATCTAGAGATCAGGGGCATTGGTACTCCCAGGAATAGACCTTTTAGATTTGAGAATATCTGGCTCACCCATCCAGATTTTAACAACAACATTTCAAGGTGGTGGTATGAAGATTTGCACATTCAGGGTACAAATATGTTCCTTCTTCACAAAATACTAAAACATATCAAGCTCAGGCTAAAAGAGTGGAACAAGAAAGAGTTTGACAATATTTTTGAAGGAAAAAAAGCTGTTGAAAACGAACTGCAGATACTCAACCAATCCCTTATCAAGGATGGCTTTGATAAAGTCAGCAATGACAGAGCCACAAACTTTAGCACGAGTGGGAGAACTTATGCAAACAAGAGGAAATATTTTGGAGACAAAAGTCTAGAGTGCAATGGTTAAAAGAAGGGGAACAAAACACTAGATTTTTTCCACAGGTCAACCTTGGCAAACCAAGCTCATAATAGAATCTCCTCAATTAAGGATGAGGGAGGGTAACTACTCAACACCCATGAAGAAATAGAAGTTGTATTAGTTCAACACTTTCATGGGATTGCAAAGGAAACCATTTCAAACAGAGAGCCTTTCATTAAGGATCTAACAAGACATATACCAAGACTAGTGTCCAGAGAGGATAATTTCAACCTCAATAGGCCAGTAACTGAAGAGGAAATCAGTGAAGTCCTCAAGGAAATGCAGAATGGTAAAGCACCTGGTCCTGATGGTTTTAATGTGGATTTCTTTAAAGGCTGCCGGAATATTGTTAAACAAGATATTTTGAATGTAGTAGAAGATTCCAGGAGGAACAGAACTATTCTGAAGGCACTCAATATCTCCTTCATTTCACTGATCCCTAAACAGGATAATTCCCTAACTCCTGATAAGTTTAGACCCATAGCATTGTGCAATGTGGTTTACAAGATTATATCGAAGGTTGTAGCCAACAGACTCAAACCTCTTCTCCACACTCTAGTCTCTGGAGAGCAATCTGGTTGTGTGGAAGGTAGACAAATTCTCAATAACATCATTCAAGCACACGAGGTGGTGCACTCACTGACTAGCAACATGAAGGTTGGAATGATCATGCAATTGGACCTAGCCAAAGCCTATGATAAGTTGAACTGGACCTATATCAGGAGGGTTCTTATTGCTTTTGGGTTTGATCATAACTAGGTTAGATGGGTCATGGCTTTGGTAACTTCTTCTAGCTTTTTAATTTTGGTAAATGGCTCGCCCTCCAAGATTTTTATTCCCTCAAGAGGCCTCAGGTAGGGAGATCCACTCTCTCCCTTTCTCTTTATACTCATGATGGAAGGAATTGGTAGATCGATTAAGCAGGCAAAAGCAGAAGGCAAAATCAAGGGTCTTCAACTTTCTGAGAATGGACAGACTTTGACGCATCAACAATTTGTGGATGATACTATGTTGCAGGGAGTTCCTATAGTCAAAGAAGCTTTGGCATACAAACAACTTCTAATTGACTTTGGCATGGCCACAGGTATGGAGGTTAATCTTTTCAAATCTAAAATCTTTTTCTTTAATACCGATATTGCTATTCAAAGGAATATCTCTGGAATTCTAGGCTTTCATAGAGATTGTCTTCCTTCGAAATATTTGGGAGTCCCTCCAACTGCTAAACCTCTTCATAAGAGCATCTGGGAACCGGTGATTAACAAGATGAAGGATAAAATCAGGAATTGGACCATCGGATCTTTAAACTTGGCTGGCAGGTTGGTGCTTACAAAGGCTATTCTCCAATCTATCCCAGTTTTCATGCTTTCAGCAC
This sequence comes from Pinus taeda, assembly GCA_000404065.3. Classification (NCBI taxonomy): domain Eukaryota; kingdom Viridiplantae; phylum Streptophyta; class Pinopsida; order Pinales; family Pinaceae; genus Pinus; species Pinus taeda. The sequence continues at coordinate 144,040 of APFE031049925.1, forward strand.
TCCCTGCACCAAAAGGAGTCTTACAACAATTCAGAACCATTCAAAGAGACTTCCTCTGGGGTAAAGGGGAGAAAAAAAGGAAATGGGCCTTAGTTGCTTGGGAAAAGATTTGCAAACCCAAAAATCAAGGAGGTCTGGGTTTGGATGATCCAGAGATTCTAACTAGGGCTTTAGGAGCTAAGTTATGGTGGAGATGGGTCAAAGAACCAAAGGCCTAGTGGACTAGTATCTGGACAGAAAATATGCCAGCACTTGGGATAACAACGACCATATAAGGATGTCTAGAAACATAAAGGGCTCATACATTTGGAATAAGGCCTAGGAAAATATAGGCTTAGTTTAAAAAAATAGCTTCTGGGAAATCAGAGAGGGGGATCTAGCACTTTTTGGGAAGATAAATGGCAACAAGAACCAATACTGCTAAAAGAGGAATTTCTGGACCTCGAGAGAGACATACATCATAGGGTTATCAAAGGTCAAAGATTTTTGGGACCAAAACAATAATGCAAGTAAATGGAGAAAGTGGAGTAACATGATTTACAGGGAAGATAACCCCTTGAAAACTAAAGCTGAGGCTCTCATGCAGATACTGGAACAAAGGAATATTCTAGTGACAGGGGGACATGACCAATTGAGGTGGGGAAACAATAATGAGGGTACCTTTAATCTTAAGGAGGCAAAACACAAACTCCTTGAAATGGATTCTCTTGCTCCGGATAAAATATGGCAGAATCTGTGGAGGCATCAAGGTTGGATGAAGATTAAACTCTTCATGTGGCTTATTTATCATAAGAGAAATCTGACTTGGGATAACATAAGGAAAAGGGGAGTTATGGGGCCTTCCAGATGCCAACTTTGTGAAGCCCAAGAAGAAACCATGGAACACCTCCTCAATAACTGTATCTTCACCTCTACTTTGTGGGATTCTTCTGTCAACATCTTCCAAAAGAGTGACAGGGATAGAGGGTGTATCATCAACATCCTAATCAAGTGGAGGCATAATTATTCAGATAAAGAAATTCTTGGCTCAGCTTGGGCTCTTACGCCTAGCTTCATTATCTGGAATGTCTGGAAAGGAATAAGAGAATTTTCAAAAATGAAAAAAGATCCTTCCAATGTCTCTTGAAGCAGACCTTGACTCAACTTAAGGAGACGGTTGGTACCATTGTGCGAAATACCCCTAAAAATCCACCTTCAGATGCTGACATAAGGATTCTAGGATAGTTGGGAATGTAGGGGCTTATGTCGTAGGGCCTAAACAGAAAGGTTATGGTTATGGATTCTAAGAAGGAATTCTGGCATCCTCCCCCTTTGGGCTTTCTGAAATATAACATAGACGGGGATTCAAAAGGAAACTCGAGCAATGCGGGATTTGGAGGGGTGTTAAGGGATGATACTGGTAATATCCTTTCCATATTCCATGGACATTTAGGTAGAGCTACAAATAACATGGCAGAATCCATGGATATGGAGCAATGCTTAGAACTCCTGGTGCAGGATAATCAGCAGAATGTGATTATCGAAGCTGACTCTGAGTTAATTATCAACACAGTCAAAAAAATTAGTTGGGGCTTGGAGCCAGAGAAGGTTTCTAAACACTGGATATTGTTCTAGGTCTTTCAAAGGATCCAGCTCCACCTCAGAGGCCTACACACGGTTAGTTTTAACCATGTGCGAAGGCAGGCCAACAAACTTGCGGATTTACTGGCTAATCAAGGTGTGAAGTGTACCATAAACAGGGTCGTGATGGGTGGGCATAGGTTACCTCAGGATGTTCTCATGGATCAGTGCAACACCCAAGCAGACGAGGATATGATGATGTACCGCATCAAAACTATGGAAGCTCTATCCAACAATTTGGTTTAGTTATGAGGTGCAACTTTTTCCTTTTCTCGTTTTTTCATAAGTTGCTCGGAGGATTCTGCTACCAGAGTAGTTGGTTGGAGGGAAGGGGTAGTACGTCGCTCAGGCTCACATACGATTGCAAAGGAGAAGGCGGTAGCTGCCAGAATCCAGGATCCAATAGTGACCAGAATATTCCTGATTCGCTGTATAAGGACGCAAATCCGCCAGCTGAGTGGTTTCCGGTGTATCGGGGGGCCTCTCAGGTGGGAAGTGGATTTTAAGATTTAGGAGCGATCCCACTCATCGGGCTACATGTGGCTGAGGGGTGGTTTTGTTTTCCGACCTTATCGCACGTTAACCAACAGTACTTTTGCCCGGTGCGATATGATCCTATGTCGTCGGATCAAGCATGGCGAATCTACGGCTATGATTCATCAGGCTTGTTAGTGGGGCCATAATGTTAAAAGGCGGACTTCTACACTTCACGATATTCACCTCTACCGTTGGATCAAGCTGGGAGGATCGACGGTCAGGAATCTGCGCGCATTCTGGTGGGTCCAAATTGTTAATTGGCGAGAGTCTTGGCTCAGCGAGGTCCTCCTCTGCCATTGGTTGGGGTTAGGAGTTCTGATGGAGGAGATTAACGAATTTCTCCCCCTTTTAGGATTTGATGGGTTGAATTTGTGGCCTTGGTACTTTTTGTCTTTTAGGGTGGTGCAGTTTTGTGGGTAGGGGTCAGAGTTTTCACACTTAACTCAAGACCCTTGGTTATCTAGAAAGTAGTTTTTGACTAAGATCCATGATTCAATGTGGATGGTTGTATTCTATGTAAATATTTTTCCGATTTAATGATAACGAAGGCACGACTCTTGCTTTAGCAAAAAAAGATAATTCAGATTTCAATTCAAAAATTGCTAATCATGATATCATTCAATTGTCTAACAATTTTATTCCCAAAGGTCTGCTTCCTTTAGAGAAATTGTTTAATCAAAATGATGTCCTTAGAAACCCACAGCCAATCTCTCCACAAGATGACATAGAGGAAGTAAACATTGGAACAAATGATGACATTAGGAGCATCAAAATTTGTGCATCCTTAGATCTCGAAATTAAAGCTCAATACCTTAAGTTATTCGAAAAATACAAGGATGTTTTTTTATGCACCTATGTTGATCTAAAGACTTATGATACATCATTGATATAGCATAAGGTTCCTTTAAAACTAGAAGCAAAACCTTGTCAACAGAAAATTCGGAGGATTAATCCAACACTTCTACCAACTGTAGAAAACGAAATTAAGAAATTGCTAGATGCCCAAATTATTCTCCCTCTTAGATACTCTAATTGGGTTGCTAATTTAGTTCCTATTAGAAAGAAGAATGGGGAGATCAGACTTTGTGTGGACTTTAGGAATTTGAATAAAGCATCATTAAAAGATAATTACCCTTTACCCAAAATGGATCAGTTACTTCAGATGGTTTCAGGAGCAAAAAGACTTTCCATGCTTGATGGTTTTTTAGGTTACAATCAAATAAATGTTGATCCAGTAGATAGAGAGAAGACAACTTTTATTACACCCTGGGGTACATTTATGTACTCTAGAATGCCCTTTGGCTTGTCTAATGCTGGAGCAACTTTTCAAAGAGCTATGGACATAGCTTTTGTGCGACAGGTAAACAAATTTGTAGTCATTTATTTTGATGACATAAATGTTTTTTCTAATTATGATCAGAAACATCTAAAGCACTTGATGAAGGTTTTTGACAGGTGTAGGAAATTCGGAATATCCCTCAACCCTAAAAAGTATTTGTTTGTTATCAACGAAGGAAAGCTGTTAGGCCACATAATCTCAAAAGAAGGAGTGGTGATTGATCTGAAATGTGTTTCTCCAATAAAAACATTGTCATTGCCTAGAAATAAGAAGGAGATCCAAGATTTTCTAGGCAAGACTAATTTTTTTAAGGAGGTTCATCCCAAATTATACTGAAATAGTGAAAGACATAACTGATATGCTCTGAAAGGATCATGAAGTTAAATGGACTGTCTCTTCCAGGTATGCATTTGACCAAATCAAGAAGGCTATCTCTGAAGCCCCAACCTTGGCTAGTCCTGATTATACCAAGCCATTCAGTATATTTTCCTTTGCCTCTGAAACAACCTTTGCTACTGTTTTATTACAAAAGAATGAATATTCCCATGACCAACCTATAACCTTTTTTCAGTAAGATTATGAGAGATGTTGAGCTTAAGTATGGCATAATTGAGAAGCAAGCGTATGCCCTTATACAAGCTCTTAAATCGTTCAGGATGTATGTCCTACATTCACCTATTACTGCTTATGTTCCTCACACTGTGTAAAAATTGTTTTAACACAACCAGACACATATGGGAAGGGAGGTAGGTGGATCACTCAAATACTGGAGTTTGATCTAACTATCAAAACTACAAAGCTAGTAGAGGATTAAGGATTAGCTAAGCTTCTAGCTGAATCCAACGGTAAAGTGTTGGGCATCAACTCTGTTTTGGAAATACAAGGGGAGAATCCACAAGAACCTTCCCAAAATTTGAATGATGAGAGTCCACAAGAACCTCCTCACCATCCTGAAGAAAAGAATACACAAGAACCTTTACCTTCGAATCATACCATTTCTTTACACATTGATGAGAAATTTCTTTTGTCAAATTGGTATCAAGATATTGTGAATTTCTTGATCCATTTTGAATGTCCAACATCATTTTCCAAAATTCAATGTAAATCTCTCAAATTGAAAGCAGTCAAATACTGTATCATAAATGGAAATCTATACTGGAAGGACCCACGAAATATCTTGTTATTATATTTAACAGAATCAGAAACTAAAGGAATCATTGATCAGTTTCATACAAGGTTTTTTGGAGGACATTATGCTTGGAGAGCAACAGCATATAAGATATTAAGGTCAGGATTTTATTGGCCCACATTGTTCTTACAAGTAGGAGCAAAGGTTAGAAGTTGTGTCCCTTGTCAAATGCTTGCTAGTAAGCAAAAACTAGCAGCTCTTCCACTGATCCCAACAATAGTCTCAACACCTTTTCTCCAATGGGGACTATATTTTATTGGAGAAATTCATCCCACTTCAAGCAATCAGTGTAGATGGATCCTCACTGCCATAGACTACTTTACCAAATGGGTGGAAGAAATTCCAGTAAGAAATGCTACTGATTTAGTAGTAATCAAATTTATTGAAGAAAATATTTTGTCTAGATTTGGTTGCCCAACCCAGATTGTTACTGAAAATGCCACAACATTTTCCAGTGTTAAAATGATTGAGTTTTGCTAGAAATATCAGATTCTATTACATCATTCAACTTCATATTATCCTTAAGGCAATGGTCTTGCAGAATCGTCAAATAAAAGTCTGATAAAGGTGATCAAAAAGACTTTAGCAGATCATAAAAAGAGTTGGGACTCTCATCTAATTTATGCAGTCTAGGCAAATAGGATTACTCCAAAGAGGTCTACTGGAAAATCTCATTTTCATTTAGTCTATGGGAAAGATGCAATTTTCCCTACCAACTTAGCCTTCTCTATTTTAAAGTTTCTGTAGGATTCAACTAATGAACCTGATGATTTTTCAAGGAGAATAAACCAAATTATTGAACTAAATGAAAATAGAGATGAATATTGACGCAGGCAGAAACAGTGGCTTAATAAACCTCAACAATCACCCCGCGGTTTCCCTTTTCTTTACAACTCTACCTTTTCCCTTATAACCGGAATGCCTTTGCAACAAGGCCAAAACAATGCATTTGCGCTTTATAAACAGAAATGTTCGCAATTCACCGGAGATCGCGATCTAAATGAACCGATGGTCCAGATTAAATCGAATCATTGTAAGTCGTCGATGTATGCTCTCCCTTTTAAAAAGTCCCGATGCGATTTATTACGCCAATTGCTATCGGAAATCACTACTTCCCCCGGCTTAAGGCCTTATTGCCCCACGTAAATGCTCTGATGCGATATGTCGGTAATTGCTAATCGCAACTCGTGAAGACTTGGGATTCGCCTTCCTCTTAAACAAACTTGCGATGCGATTGAGATCCACCGTCCCAATAAAGTTAAAAGCCTCCGTCTATAATATTTCAAGTCTAGATTTCGAAGCCGCTAAGTGTTTTAAGCTAATTCTTAGTGTAAATCAGATTTTCGCCTGCAAGACCAAAACCATGTCAATTAACTTCACCAATCCGATATCGGTGATCCAACGGCTGGGATTTAAAGTGGCAGCAATCAATGTTATTTATATGAAAGGCCTCTGTCTTCTATTAATCCGACAATTTAAACTGTGAAACATAAACAAGCAAAGGGATGATCAACTCTGTCCCAAATACAAAGAACGAAAGCAAAATGGAATTTCTATAGGCTAGATGTATGATCACACATGGCATCAATTTATCAATATAAAAGAGTTATAGAGTCTCGGCCTTGGCCTGATTACAACATATGAAAAGAACTCTATTTCAACGGAATTCGCACACACTCTCTCGCACACTCAATCCTCTCTCTCTCATTACATTTTTCCCTTCCTTTTATCAATCAAAGATTACTCTAACTGTGCTTAACAACTCAATCTTTATTTTTAATCAATCTAATAGCAAATCTCTAATTCCTAGCTCCACCACACACCTATGCTAACAACTTATCTTTGAACCTAAAATAAGACAATTTCTAACTATTACAATAATGAAATACAACTCATTTCTTGAGAGATCCAATCCTCTCAATAAAACTGACTTTTGACCAATTAGGTCAATGAAATTCAACTTGTTTAGCCACAACATGTGAACAAACTTTCACATTGTTGGCTAAGTCTGGATGCTCCTGCATCAGACTCCCGGGGAAGAAAAGGATCATCCTTCAAACTTTCAGGACTTACTCCATACTTTTGTAATTTTGTTGTTGTTAACGAGCTAGCATCCTCCATTGGTTGTCCTTTCCATTTGACTTAGCAATTGGAAATAAGTCTGTCCCCTGGTTCTTTTGGATACTCTTTTCTCCAAAACAACTTCCACTTCTTTCTTAGCTATCTTTGGCATTTGAACTTCCCAGTTCACAATTTGAACTTCATCTCCTGTATTTTCCTCCTATAGCTTTGTCTCTGCCTCTTTGTATGGATACAAATATGCAACATTGAATATAGGTGATATTCCAATCCCTTTTGGTAACTCAATTTCATATGCATTAGCTGAAAACTTTCTTACAATTCTACATGGTCCTATCTTTTTCATTTTCAGTTTATTGTAAGTTTTAGCAGGAAATCTTTCTCTTCTCAAATACACCATCACTAAATTTCCCACTTAGAATTCTTTCTCTCTTCTTTTCATATCTACCCTCTGTTTGTATTTGTTGCTTCTTTCCTGCAATTTTCCTTTGACATCTTCTTGTAGTCTCTGCATCTGCTCTGCAAACTCTTCAGCTTTTGCACTTCTTGTCTCCTGTTTACCCAAATTTCTGAGCTCATACACACTTCTTGGATTCATTCCAAAAACAATCTGAAATGGTCTCATTCCAGTATTTCAGTTTGGAGTATCATTATAAGCAAATTCAGCGTGAGCTAGTGCTAAATCCCACTGCTTAGGATTTTGATACACTAAACTTCTCAATATGTTTCCCAAGCTCCTGTTTACTACTTCAATCTGTCCATATGTTTGAGGATGGGTTGCTGAACTAAAACTGAGGTTAGCTCCCAGTTTCTTCCAAAGAGTTCTTCAGAAATGCCCTACAAACTTTGTATCTCTATCAGACAAACAAACAAAAAAAAAAAAAAAAAAAAAAAAAAAAAAAAAAAAAAAAAAAAAAAAAGATATAATGTGTTGCATCACTAGTCTTCTTACAAGCAATGAAATGTGCCATCTTGGAAAATCTATCTCTATCAGACCAATACTTACATGTAATCTTGGAAAATCTATCTCTATCAGACACAATACTTACAGGAAATCCATGTAATCTTACAATTTCTGAAAAAAAAAAAATAAAAAAAAAAAAAAAATTAAAAAAAAAAAAAAAAAAAAAATAAAAAATAAAAAAATTATAATTAAACATAATACAAATAAAAATTAACAAAAAATAAAATATAATCTATATATATATATATATATATATATATATAATATATAAAAATAAAAAATAAAAAATAAAAATAAAATAATAAAAAATAAAAAATAAAAAATAAAAAAAAATGTGTTGCATCACTAGTCTTCTTACAAGCAATGAAATGTGCCACCTTGGAAAATCTATCTACTACAACATAAATAGCATCATTCCCCCTTTGAGTTTTAGGTAAGCCCAAAACAAAATCCATGCTAATTGCATCCCATGGTCGGTTTGGTATTGGTAATGGCTGATATAATCCTGTTGAAAAATGTGCAACAAGAAATGTTAAATTTAGAATGTGCTAAAAATAGACCTACTAAAAGTAGCATGTCTAAAAATAGTAGTTTGGCCAGTGAGGTGATTGGCCACATTGGGTGAGAGGTGAAACTGCTAAAAATAGCATTTCTGGGTCCCTTCCTATTTATAACAGTTCCTAGTCTATCTATAGGAAGTAAAATTAATTTTGGTCTTAACAGCAGTTGGAAATATTAATTCAGTTGAATTAATTAGTTAAGGAAATTCGAATTTGAAGTCTTTGTGAGCATGCACATGATTTCCTCCACTGATTGAGGGAATAAGTATGAGTTCTATAATGAGAGAATCAATTGACTTAGTTCTAACTAGTCAAGTCCAATTAGATTATTTTAATAAGTTGTTAAAATAATAAAATATAGTTTGTTAATGCTTGCATGCATGTGACAACTATTATTTTAGATAACTGAGGATTCACTCATGGCTAACTGTTGCATGTCAGTTCTGTCAGAGACCCAGTTGAGATCAGATGTGGGACAGTGTACTATCAGATCCTTAGATATTTCTAGTAAGTATTCCTTGCATGGAGAAGGATATATTATAGGAGATTGGAGGACTTGTGGCCTATATATTGAGGCCTAGGTAGTCCATGATTTTCATCTTTTGATTGAAGATCATCGGGATCTTCTGATTACAGAGAGAGCAGGATAGCTATTGAGCTTATTCTTTTTGTATTGTGAAGAGGATTTCCGCTTGATTGATAATACATGGTTGGGGTTTTATGCTGGTGCCTTCCCCTGGATATATCTTGTGTTATGTGTGATTATTTCTCTTGATCAGTTATGCATGTTTCTACTTGATGTTGCTCATGAATTCGATTATGCTTCCGCTTAATGTTTCATAGAAGTAGAACAAGTATTATGCTTTAGGACATTGCATATATCGGTTTGTTCTATAGGTGAAATTTCTACAAATCCTGTATTCTGGCTCCTTCCTTTAGCATGCTGACATATCCTACACTTCTCAACAAATTGCTTAACATCATTCTGCATCTTTGGCCAATAGTAAAAAGCATTTACGTGTGCAAAAGTTTTATCTTGTCCAAAGTGACTAGATAATCCTCTACTATGTTTCTCCTTTATTATGTTTTCCCTCATAGAACATTTGGGATTACACAACTTGTTGCTTTTAAATAATAAGCCTCCTTGAATAAGATAATCTAACCACTGACTTCTGTTATGAACTATTGGATTCTGAAATGTTGCATATATATCTTTGAAATCTGCATCATCTTTGTACATTTCAATCGTTTCCTCAAATCCTACAACACCCACTTTGAATTCTTGCACAATAAAACTTACCCTGCTCAATGCATCAGCAACTTTATTTGACTTACGACTCTTGTGTTTTATCACAAAAGTAAAGCTTTGAAAAAATTCTACCCACTTGGCATGTTTCTCGTTCAACTTCGGCTGGTTATTGATGAACTGTAAGGCATGATTGTCTGAATACAATATGAATTGCTTTGGCAGCAAATAATGTCTCCATTTCTTCAAGGCTTGTACAATAGCGTAAAACTCTTTATCGTAAGAGAATACTTCTTCTTCGCTTCATTCAATTTTTCACTGAAGTACGCTATCGGTCTTTGTTCTTGACTCAGAACTGCGCCAACTGCAACTCCACTAGCATCTGTTTCAACTTGAAATACTTTTTCAAAATCAGGGAAAGCTAAAATTGGTTCTTCTGTGATTTTCTTCTTCAGCAATTTAAAATTCTTGTCTGTTGCTTCTGTCCACTTAAACGGCTGATTGATCTCGTTAATTGTTTCAAGAATTGGTGCACAAATCTGACTAAAACCTTTGAAAAACTTTCTGTAAAAACTTGCAAGACCATGGAAGCTCCTTACCTCAAATATATTTCTGGGAATATGCTAATTCCAAATCGCTTGGACTTTCTCTGGATCCATTTTCAATCCTTCTTTAGAAACTACAAATCCCAAGTAAATCAATTCTTCCTTCATGAAACTACATTTCTTCAGATTTATCAGTAGTTTCTCTTTCTGCAGAGTTCTTAAAACCAATTTAAGATGCTCTAGATGTTCTTCCTTAATTTTACTAAAAACTAGAATATCATCAAGATAAACAATAACAAACTTGCCTGCATATTCCTTCAAGACTTCATTCATTAATCTCATGAACGTGCTAGGTGCATTAGTGAGTCCAAAAGGCATCACTAACCACTCATACAACTCACTATTTGTTTTAAATGCAGTCTTCCATTCATCGCCTTCTTGAATTCTTATTTGATGATATCCACTCTTCAAATCTATTTTAGTAAAATATTTTGATCCACTCAAGCAATCCATCAAATCATCCATGCATGGCAAAGGAAATCTATACCTGATAGTGATCTTGTTTATAGCTCTGGAATCTGTACACATTCGCCATTCACCTCCTTTCTTTGGACTAAGTATTGTTGGTACAACACATGGACTAAGACTTTCTCTGATTAGCCCCTTATCCATCAGCTCGTGCACTTGTCTTTCAACTTCTGCATTCTCTTGAGGAGTTAATTTGTATGTTGCTTTGTTTGGCAAACTTGCTCCTCGTATTAGATCAATATGATGACTAATACTCCTGATCAGTGGCAATGCATTTGGCAACTCATCCACAATAATATCAGCAAAATCATTCAACAAAGTTTTAACCTCTTCAGGAAAATCATCCAAGTTTGTGGAAGTTAGAATTACCTTTGGTCTCCCTATGACAGCAAAATGCATTTCTTCACCTTTTTCAACCTCTTGTAATAGCTCCTTCCCACTCATCAGCATAACACTACTTCTAGGTGTTCCTTTGTCAGCATCATCCTTCAAGGCAGCAATGTATGTTTAGTTCCATCCTTCTCTAGAGTATAAGTGTTTCTCCTCCCATCATGAATAGCTTTCCGATCAAATTTCCACGGTCTTCCCAGTAATACATGGCATACATCCATGGGAATTACATCACATAATATCACATCTTTATACATACCAATTTGTATCTCAACCTTGCATTGTTCTGTCATAATAATCTGATGTCCCTTCTGTGAGAGTAGGTTGTATTGTCTTTGCTAATTCGAGCTTGTCCACCATCTCTATAGAAACAAGGTTGTCAGTGCTTCCACTGTCAATTATTACTTTACAACACTTACCTTTTGATTTACAGGTAGTTCTAAATAAATTCTTCCTATGCGTTGGTTCTTCAATCTCCTTCTCTGTCTTAAGAAAAGTCCTTCTCAATAACAGGGATTCTCCTACTTCAAGGGATTCTTCCTTTTCCATAAGTTGAGGTGGTTCTGGCTTTGCCTCAACCACATTCACATTCCTTTGACTTGCTGGTTTATTATGAGGATAGTCCCATGACACATGTCCCCATTCTCCACATGTATATCACTGAACATCTCTTCCTTGGCCTCTTCCTCTAGGTGCAAATCTTCTTCTATTAAAATCTCCCCTCTGTGGTGGTCTGCTACTTGAGTTTCTTGCTTCATGCTGATGTTGTTGTCCCCTTGGTCTGGTAGTTCCTCTACCTCTTACTGAGCTTCTTCCTCTATTCCTTTGATTCTGTTTTCTCAACATCTTCTCTTATGCCTCAAACCTGCTTGGTAGGCATCTTTAGTCTTTAGACTCAACAAGATGATCTCATCCTGGATGTCATACCTTAAGCCATTGATATATCTAGCTACCTTCTCCATGTCATCTTCTGCATGTCCTACTCTAATATTCAATCCATAAAATTCTTTTGTGTATTCCTTAACTGACATTCCTTTTTGCCTTAAATTTTTCAATTGTTTAAAAAGATTTAACTGATAATCTTTAGGCATAAATTTGGCTTTCATTTTACTCACCATTTTGTCCCATTACTTGATCTTGGACTTTCCTTTTATCGTTCTGGATATCTGTAGCTCATCCCACCAGATAGCTGCATGACCCTCTAATCTGGTAACTACAAATTTCACCTTCTTTTTGTCGTCAGCTTCCTCTTCATAGTCAAAATATTTGTCCAATGAATTGATCCAATCCATTAGCTCTTCTGCATTGAGACTCCCTTCATACGAAGGAATTTCCATCTTTGCTTTTCCTCCTACTTTCGCCAACATCTTGATAACTCTAGTAGTTTCATTTTTCTCCTCTTCTTCTTCCTCATAAGATTCTTCTTTAGTATTGTCAGCTCCTTCATTAGTTGTTCTTCTCTAAGCAGTCTCAATAGTTTTCATTCTCATACGTAGACTCCATATCTCTTCCAGTAGAACTGCATTTGCTTCAGGTCTTCCTCGACCAATGCTAGCTCCTCTCCTTCGAGACATTTTTGCTGCAATCAACCTTAATTTCTGCTGTGATGCCACAAATGACACAGGCGGAAACAGTGGCATAATAAACCTCAACAATCACCCCACGATTTCCCTTTTCTTTACAACTCTGCCTTTTCCCTTATAACCGGAATGCCTTTGCAACAAGGCCAAAACAATGCATTTGCACTTTATAAACATAAATGTTCGCGATTCATCGGAGATCGCTATCTAACCGATGGTCCAGATTAAATCGCATCATTGCAAGTCACAAATCGTCGATGAATGTTCTCCCTTTTAAAAAGTCCCGATGTGATTTATCGAGCCGATCGTTGTCGGCAATCGCTGCTTCCCCCAGCTTAAGGCCTTATCGCCCCACTTAAATGCTCCGATGCAATATGTCGGCAATTTCTAATTGCAACTTGTGAAGAATTGGGATCCACCTTCCTCTTAAGCAAACTTGCGATGCGATTGAGATCCACCGACCCGATAAAGTTAAAAGCCTTTGTCTATAATATTTCAAGTCCGGATTTCGGATCCGCTAAGTGTTTTAAGCTAATTCTTAATGTAAATCAGATTTTCGCCTGCAAGACCAAAACCATGTCAATTAACTTCGTCAATCCGATATCGGTGATCCAATGGTTGGAATTTAAAGTGGCAGCAACCAATGTTATTTATATAAAAGGCCTATGTCTTCTAGTAATCGGTGATATATACCGTGAAACATAAACAAGCAAAGGGATGATCAACTATGTCCCGAATACAAAGAACGAAAGCAAAATGAGAATTTCTATAGGCTAGATGTATGATCACACAGGACATCAATTTATCAATATAAAAGAGTTACAGAGTCTCGGCCTTGGCCTGATTACAACATATGAAAATACCTTTGTTTCAATGTAATCCGCACACACTAATTCTTTCTCTCGCACACTCAATTCTCTCTTTCTCATTACATTTTTCCCTTCCTTTTATCAATCGAAGATTACTCTAACCGTGCTTAACAACTCAATCTCTATTTTTAATCAACCTAACAACAAATCTCTAATTCCTAGCTCTACCACACACCTATGCTAACAACTTATCTTTGAACCTAATTTAAGACAATTTCTGACTATTACAATAATGAAATACAATTCATTTCTTAAGAGATCGAACCCTCTCAGCAAAACTGACTTTTGACCAACCAGGGCAATGAAATTCAACTTGTTTAGCCACAACATGTGAATAAAATTTCACATTGTTGGCTAAGTTTGGATACTCCTGCATCAAATTTCAATACAAATTGAAAAAGTATCAGAATAAGATGAAGAGCCTGTTCAACAGCAGAGCAAAGGAAAGGGACTTCAAGGAGGGTGATCTAGTTCTAAGATGGGATTCCAGAAGAGAAGACAAGGGAAAACATGGCAAGTTTTTTAACCTATGGTTTGGACCTTTAGTTATTGCTGAAGTAAATGGAAACAATACTTTTGTGCTACAAAATCTTGAGGGACTGTAATCCACTTATCGTATTAATGGAAGGTTTCTCAAACATTATATTTAGTACTGAGAAGTTGAAGTAGATTTCGTTACTACCATTGTAAAAAGTCCAGTTTATTTTATTTTTCAAACTGTCAGTGTGAGTTTTCACAGCAAAGACGCCATAGCCCGAGGAGAAGGCACATGGATTTGCAGGTTCTCTGCATTCTACAGGAAAAAACAGTCCCCAGTTGGAGTCGATGTTGTAAAAATTTTTGGTTTTGGTAAGTTAGCATCAATTAGTCAAAAAAAATTAAAATCATTCCAAAAAAATGTTAAGTTAGGATATGGACAAAAAGAATATTGAATCAAAAAAATGTTAGGGATATTTTGATGAATGAGTCCATATCAAATAAAATGTTAGAATAGATGCCCTAAAACAGGAAGGCAAAAATAAAAAAATGTTAGATTAGAAAGAAAATAAATAAATAAACAAAATAAAAAAAATAAAAATAAAAAAATAATTTTTTTTTGAAAGTGTTGCAAATCCAAATGCCACTACTCTCACTCAAAGTTTATTTTTGCAAATAAAATGTTATGTGCATATTGTTTAATTTCCACACTAGTCCATAGAATCCAATTGTATAGTTTAATCATGATTGGATTTTATTTAAATTGTTTGTCAATAGGTAATAAATAAAATTGGCTCAACAATATAATCTAAGCCAATGGAAGCAATAAGGGGTAGAAGTAGATTAGTCATTAAAAGAAAAATGTTGAATTGCTAGTCTAAGTGCACTCGGGTAACTAAGATTGAAAAAAATGTTAGGAGTTAAGAGTAGGTAAACAAATGAAATACAATTGGAGCATGAAAGGATTTTTATCCTAAGATATAACATTGGAAATATGTGCATATGGTGATGGGTTTTATTAACCATAAATTCTAAGTATTAATGTTATTTTTATCCAAACTTCATCCACTTATTCCCTAGTACCCCATACATGTCACATCCGACAGAACTCTTGGCCCCACCACTACTTCCGCCTCGCATTGTTAAAACTCTTTCATTTTATTTTTCATCCCGCACATTGTCTCGAGATCTAATGGATTACATCGTTCCTCGGCCCCATTCGCCGTTCGAACTTTATCGGCGAGGGGGGTTCTAAATTGGATAGTTTTGGAAACCACCCCCCAAAACTACTTTTCCTCCAACCAAGTCTTTCGGGACTTAAAATGCTGAAACAACTTACCGCCCTAACTTTCTCCCAAACGCAGTTTTCATTTGACCATTCACCATCTTTCCTACATCATCATCCACGTCCGCTCCCAATCACTTCCTCTGTCCCATCAGTTGTCGTCTATCCGTGATTCAATTAATTCGCCACTCCTGTGAATTTATCCTCCATAGATCTGTTTTAACAGTCTCGTTGGAAAATTAATGAGGATTTAGTTGTTCATCAAACAACCCCACTCCATTTTATTCATTATAAGCCTTGTTCCTCCACAAAAACTGTTACACAATGCATTTTTGAAACTCAATTCATCACTGGATATTTCGTTCTTGCACCTAAACGATAGATTCCTCATTCGATCGAATTTTCAATTCTATCCAGAACCAAGCCGACATCCAGGTCCACCTAATCCATTTTCAGTTATACTGTTTTTCTGTTATTACTGTATTTCAGACCAATTCTTCCCATTTCCATCCAGTTCAGCTTGCAATTCACCAAACAAAATGCCTCCTAAGGGAAAGGAAATTGTAGAAATCCAAAATCCCCTCGTTCATCCACAAGTTGACTTCCATCATACTCCCCTAGTCGAAAGAGACTATAAAATCATTGAGTCTTCCTCTAAATTTGATTTATATGAAATCTACTGCTGGATGGAAGACCAGCTAGTTGATCAGATAGATGAAATAGGACATTGGGACTCCCACCTTCCTCACTACATTTTCCCACAGATACATAGAGCACCTGAATTTGTTAGGAAATGCCACAAATCCTATGATCCCAGTCAAGAGCTATCATTTCACCTACAGGGGAAATCCTCTATTTTATCAATGCTCAATCTATTGAACAGATGTTACAGGCCCCAACTATCACACCAACCCATCCTTTTTCTCATGAAAGCTTGATAGAAGCATATCAAAAGCTAGATTTTACTAAAAGGTCTCAAACTCTTAAACTTTTCCTTGTTGTAGATAGCCCTCTGCCTAAAAGAAACCCTCCCTATGATTCATCCATGTTCCCAGACAGAACCAAGCAAATTACCACTATTCTTTCTTATTTGTTTGGTTACAATTCTGATCAATATGTTAATGAAGCCATCCTAGGTTTCTTGTCTATCTTTTCTGTTGATTTGAAACCTACTATTCTCTATAACTTTAGCCAATTTCTAGATGAAGCCATCCATGAACAATTTGTCCAATTTAATACTGAAGAAGTATTCAGGTATGCTTCAGTACTTGTATATCTTTTTATATATTTTCAGGGAAACAAGTTTCCATTCACCTTACAGGAGCTAGATGAAGAAGGCAACCAACAATCAATGATATTTTGGACTTCTATGGGAACAAAGGAGAAGGAAGAATTTACATATAAACAGTTCATAGAATTGTTTTTTCATCCAGCTATTAATCTTATGAGTAGCACTCCAATACCAAGAATCCATGAGGAAATTGTGAAAGTATTGCAGTTGGTTGATCAAGCCACCATATGAGATTGGTATCTTTACCAAACCATACAGAAATCAGGGTCTATGGCTGTGAGATTCCACCCTACAAACTTCCTAAGTTCCTCCCTATCAGAATTTTTACATTGGAATATATTAGGCAGAGGTTAAATGTAGATGAAGTACATTTTGTAGCTGCAAAGAAGAAATCACAATTCAAGCTAAAGGCTCGGGTTGGTCCTTTCCGTTGCAACACTAGAGTAGCAGGAGAAGAAGCAGACAGGTTATTCAAGGAAATGAAGTTTGGTCTCAGCTTCACTTGGTCTTATGACCCAATGGGAGTAATTTCAAAACTCAGGGTTGAAAATAATTTATTGCATACCACCATACAACTAGGCCTGAAATAGAGCAGTACAAAAATCAGTTAGAATGGAAGGAGAACACCCTTCAAGAAGCAGAAGAACAGGCAGTCTCTACTTCAAATGTACAAACTCCACTTGCACAGGAAAATACAACCAAGCGAGGTAGGGAAGAACAGTCATCCCCTACAACTGAAGCATCAAGCCAGGGCTTTAGAATTGTGCATAGAAAGAAGAGACCTAGGATCTCTATGAAGGTTAGTGTAACAAATGAGCCACAAAAAACAACATTTGATGGACCTGGGGAGAATTTTCTTTTTACACAGTGTGGTGGACAGTCTACACAGTCCCCCACTCATTCCACTACTTCTCAGGAACAACAGGTGATTCATACTAGTGGAACCAGTCAGAAGGACAAAGAAGATGATATCTTCCATGTTTTGAGTGAAATTAAGAAGAAGAATGAGAAATTGAATCTAAACACTTATACTCAATTCTGGAAACACTCTTCCAGTTCTCAAGCTAGACTTCTTTCGGTCTTTGACTTTGAGAAGGGTAAGATGCAAATGGATTTCTTACAAGCTCAAATTCCACAACCCGGGACTCCTGCACATTATCAGAAGCAATCCTCATTTCAATTTAATGTAAAAGATGTACATCCAATTGACCAAATTTAGATGCACAAATAGACTCGCCAGATGATTTCTTCCACTTTAACTCATACTGCCATGAGTTTGTCAAAGTTACAGGTCACCTTGGCCAGTACACAGTCACAGCTCAAGTTGGAAAAGGTTTCCTCATTGGCAAAGGACACCAAGATAAAATCTTTCGAAGATCTAGTGCTGAAGATGGGATATGATCCCTCAAATATAAACGTTGTAGAAGAACTTATCAAGAAGAAAAATTTTGAGCTCTCAGCATTAAGGAAGTAGGTCAAACTGCCAGCTTCTGAGGACCCAATGACCAAGGAGATTGAAGAAACTGAGGCTCATAAATCTAACATGATGAAGCTCATCATGGAACAAAATCTGCAAATAAAACAAATGGAGGAGCAAATGGAAAAATTGGCCAAAGAGAAAGAGGAAGCTGTGAAAAGGAATCAAATTCCAATGGATGTAGTTTCTCTTTGAGCAGTCTCTATAACCAGAGTTTCTACTTCAGGCACAACACCAACTACAGGTACAATAGAAGGAGCTGAACAACTTGCATAATTTGTTCAGAACCTGTCCATTCATACAGTTGAAATTAAGAAGTTGCAGGATGAACTAAAGGAACTAAAGCATATGAAAGCAGTTGCAAACAGTTCACATGCAGTCGAGTTGCAGAGGACAAAAAGTCAAATTAAAGTTTTGCAGAAGGAAATCAAAGAATCTTACCTTGGAAACAAACTAGGTTTGGCAAAGAAGATTCTATGGGAAGAGAATACTGAATTAGTCAAGGATATCTGGCCCTATATCAAGATAATCTTTGATCAAAAAGACTTGTTGGAGAAAGCTCAGGAAGTTATTGAAACTATCTCCAAGGAAATTGAGGACATGCCAGAAGTTGCCACTGAGGTAATCAAGTCTTTGAATTCTAAAGACAGTTATGAGCTTGAAGAATTAGGTATAAATGACAGGACAACAACCATACTTGAAGTGAAGAAAATCATCACAAAGAAAAACCTCATTCTTCAATTGGAGAAAAAATGCAACAACGTTAAAGTCATAATTCAAAGATTTTTTCAGTAGATTAGAACCCTTGATCAGCAAGGGTTTGCCCTCTATGCTTGTGATAAATGACAAATTAATGCCTATTGAAGATTATGTTCGAAAGCTTACAGAGGTAGGTACCAATGCAGCTTCAATTTCAAACATAAGAGGTGCAACAACACCAAGGGTTGTGTTGAATGCACTCAAAGATTCCTTTCATTCTAAATGAAATCAGACATATATTTCTAGTGAAACCTACTTTTACTAAGTATACATAAATGGATGAAGTTTACCGAAGAGTAACTAAGTTAACTATCCCAGATAAGAAACATTGGGAACAGTTAACTGATTTACTTGACTGAAAAGAGGATCAAACAACATTCAACGTTTCCAGGAACATGTCATCAATTGTTCAACAGTTTTCAGCTTTTCCAGGAACAGTCATCAACAACTCAACACCAAAATAGTGACAGATTGACTATCAGTTTATATTCTTGTTTTTTTGTTGATCTATTTTTGTAAATTTCTTGAAGATGTTTTCTCAGATTTAAGATTGTATAAATAACTCTCTTCCATGGGTTATTAAAGGTTGCACCCTTGAAAGAAACATTTGTAAGCATTAAATGTGCTTGCCTTTTTCTTAATCATTAATACAAAGGCAAAGGATTCTGAGTTTTGATTCATACAGTTTTGTGTTCCCTGTAAGTTTTCTAGTTTTCATTCATTGTGTTCTTTCTTCATATTCTTAAGTTTTACAGAGATAAACAGGTAGGAATATTTGTGTTTCAATTTACTCGTATAATCTTCTGAAGTGATCACCTTTAAAGAGAATGAATTATATAAACTGTTTGTTTAATTAATTCCCTCTAAATCATAAAATCATCAGCATCTTTTATAATCTTAGGCATATTCTGTTAAAGTTTTTGAACATTGTTTGAATGTTTTCTTACTTCTGATTATTCAATTTTCTATTTGAAACTTGTAATAGTCATATCACCTTTCAATTTCTGCTCATCACTGAACAACCTATATCACTGTATGGATTTTAATAGCAGCCCTTTGTTTAAATATTAATATTATTCAAAAGGTTAGGTATGATTGTTTTATAACTGTTTCATACATTGGTCCTCCAAAATTAAAACAAAACCCCCCAAAACAAATACCTTACATGCCCTGGCATGATAGCTAACCATTATCATCTAAGAGATACAACAATATCATGGTTAGTAATCTAGTTATATGTTGGTTATAAGCATGGATTTACAATGTATTCTAGCTATGGCTTGTTCGGGATTTGATAATTATATGATAGTTAATGAATGCATGGGCTAATAAGTGTTATTGCAACTATTATGAGAGGCCATTAGACATTCTTGGTGATTCTCAGATGAGTTTCAGACTCCTGTGTTTAGATATGCATTCATGACCTGTAGATTATATGTTCACCATATGTTTGACAGAATGATTGTCATAGTTAGGCTTAGTTAGGTCAAGTTTCTGATTCAAGTTTGTATGTTTAACATTGTCATTAAATCACTTATCATTTTGGAGAGTCTCAAGAGGTTCTGGGTAGTGGTCTGGAGGCTGGCCTGGAATTGTGGCTCAGATATTGGGAGTGCACCCTTTGAACTGATGATTTTGGGCCACAATTGCACTCAAGCAAGCTTCTACATGCGGTTGGAGGGTCACAACCGCACTCATGTAGGCTTGTGTGTGCAGTTGGAAGTCTAGGTCATTGAAAAGTTATCCAGCTCAGGTTTTGGTCACCTGGGGTGGTTCTTTGGCCCTTGAGTGTCTTGTAAGCCCTATAGGACGTTAATTTGTGGTCAGTAAGTCTCAGTTGTCAGTCCCACTTCCATAATTGAAGCTTGGAGGTCGAGTCATGTCATAGTAACTCTTTTTCTCATTTTTAACCTAGCAAACTAATGAAACTAGTTGAATGTGGGGTGGGGCATTGTAGCGTGGTATTAGGGCATGGTTCAAATACTTGGACTAGATGGGCTAGATGCATGTTGTTATGCATGCATTGTCATGGTCATGGTTGTTGTGCATGAGGACATTTTATGTAGTTAGTGCTATCATGCATGATGTGAACATATTGATATTATAGGTTTTAAACCCTAGAGAAATTACCTGCATACAAATTCTAAAACACAGAAGATAAACAATAGTGAGAGCATAACACATAAAACAAATATACACAGAGATTTTCCCCTGGATACCAAAACCAGGACTACCAGATTAATTTTTCATTATGTTCCTTTCAATGTTACAATACATATATATATATATATACATACATGTCAAATCATCCAATACCATGGGTCGAAAACCATCGCGCCCAAAACCATGTGCAAAAACCATGCACAAAACCATAGGTAGGTTCGTCCACCCAATATAGGGTCCAAAAAAAAAATTCCTCGGGGCACTACCTCGAACCCACGTAGAGGGGGGCTAACCGCCCCCCTCAAACCCCCGTGTGACTCCCCTGCTGTGTAGTCAGTGCAATGAAGGGGGGCTCCGCCCCCCCTCTAACCCCCCGATTAACTAGCGTAGCTAGTCGTGGAAAGAATATAACACAACCCAATAGATATGATTATGTATATACATGTATCGTGCTAATATGGATTGATTTTGCAGATGAGACAGCCTCCCCGGAACTTCACTGAGGTATGTTGGTTATGTTTATATTTGGTTATCTGACATGGTATGGTTGCAGGAAGAAGAGGGGGATCAAAGATGACTAGCAGAATGGTGGATTACAATTCACAAGACTCTCCTTATAGATCAGATGAGCAACACAAAGATGAGTACTCTCCTAACATAGTAGATATTTTAAGGAGTCTAAAGGAAAAAATCAAAAGTTGTAAGGTGAACAATGAAAAAATCATTCAGTCACAGGAAAGACTTGCCAGGGCATAGGAAAAGAAAGCAGAGGTCAATGCAGTTATCCTTTAGAGTTTGTAAGATTTGTAGAGACAAGGACAACCACATATCAATTATGGATAGGAGGACAAGACTAATAAGGCATATGGTAGTAGGTCTCATGGTGGGCACAGGTCAGACAGGGATGACACAGTCAGAGTATAGGTTCTTGGATACACCCAACAAGAGAAGTAGTGGCTATGGGTTCTATTCTAGTTCTGGTTCAGACATGTTTCATGGTCATCATTGCTATCATTCTTACAGGAGGAGTGAGAGGGAATATTTTCTGGATGAGTTCAAGAAAGCCAAGCCACCTACATTTGATGGAGATTTGAAGAAGTGAGAAGATGCGGAGGCATGGTTGCTTGGAACGAAGAAGTTCTTTGGACTGCATGACTATATAGATAACATGAAATCCAGGATAACTATTTTTAGTCTCAAAGGGAAAACAAACATCTAATGGGAGGATGTAAAGCATGTCAGAAACATCATATTAGAGGAGTTGAGTTGGCATGAATTCAAGAGACTCTTCAAGAAGTACTTGTCAGAAAGGTACTATGATGGTAAGGCTAAGGTGTCCTATGAGCTGAAGATGGGATCTATGACAGACGGGGAGTACATGACTAGGTTCCTGGAGTTGTTGAAGTATTTGCCTTATCTGAAGGATGAGAAGACAAAATTTCAAAGATTTATCAGTGGATTGCCATTAGCATTTAAGGATCATATTGAGTATGATGAGCCTCGGTCACTCAAAAAAGTCATTAGAAAGTTGAAGCAATGTTATGAGCAATCAAAGTGTAAGATTGATTCTAAGCAGGGTTGGAAAGGGAATTAGAAAACTAAGGAAAGTGGCCACCGAAGCATGGAAGACATCAAGAAGCAGGTGAGAAGGAAAATGTTGCTCCTTACAAGAAGTTTAATGTAATTGAGAAGGGACATGGACCTCAACCTGGAGAGAATCATAATAAAGGTAGTGGCAGAGAACCATTGCAATGTTGGATATATGCCAAATATCATTACAAGAATGATTGTTCGTTGTATCAAGGTAGCATACCTCAAATCTAGAGTGCTCAGGAGGCACAAATAGTTGGGGATGTTGGTTAGAGCATTCCTCAAATCTATGCAGCATTTGATAACAAGCAAGCAGATCACCAGGCATCCATTATCGAGATGGAAGGTAAACTTTGTGATCAAGTTGTTTCCATTTTGATTGACCCTATATTCAATTATAGTTATGTTAATCCTAACTTGGTGGATAAGTGTGGTTTGAGAAAAGAAGTGCATGCGGAGTCTTGGTTGGTATAGTTGGCTACAAGTACTAAGAAAATATTTCATAATTGGGTAAGATCTTGTGCATTTGAGTTGAACAGTATACCTACATCAACACATCTAAATGTACTTACATTGGGATCATAAAATATGATTATGGGTATGGATGGGTTGTACCTTCACATGACTAAGGTGGATTGTTATGATAAGGCTATCGAGTGCTTGGATGATAATGGAAAGAAGAGAATATTGTAGGTTAAGAAGAAGCTTACATCAGTAAGAATGGTTACAACTATGTAGGCAAAGCGCAGTTGTAGGAAAGGGTGCATATTGTTCGTAGTGCATGTTTCCAGTGATAAAGATAAGGATGTTGAGGATGCAAAAGTCTTGAATAGGTACTCGATTTTGCAGTAGTTTCCGGACGTATTTAAAATTTGCCTCCTCACAGGGAAGTGGACTTTTGCATTGAGTTGGTACCAGGAGTAGCACCAACATCAAGGAAGCTTACAGGATGAGCACTCCAAAGATAATGGAATTGAGGTTGCAATTAAAGGAAATGCTTGACAAAGGATACATTAGGCCAAATGTGTCACCTTGGGGTGCACCAATGTTGTTTGTGAAGAAGAAGGATGGTACTCTCAAGTTGTGTATTGATTACAGGTAGTTGAATAAGGTGATTATTAAGAACATATATCCATTACCTTGAATCAATGACTTGTTTGATCAGTTGAAGGGAGCAGTAGTGTTCTCAAAGATTGATTTGAGATCAGGATATCATCAGGTATGCATCAAAGAATAGGACATTTATAAGACAGCTTTCCGGACTAGGTATGGGCATTGTGAGTTCGTTGTGGTTCCTTTTGGTTTGATTAATGCTCCAACTACTTCCATGTGTTTGATGAATAGTGTGTTGCGTCCTTAATTGGACAAGTTTTTGATATTATTCATTGACATTATATTGATATATTCTAAGAATGAGGAAGAGCACATAGAACACTTGAAAGCAGTATTAAGACTGTTGAGAGAGAATCAGTTCTATGCCAAACTTAGTAAGTGTAGTTTCTTTCAGACAGAGGTACATTACTTGGGACATGTTGTTTCCAAGGAAGGCATAACAGTGGATCCGTAAAAGATCAGGCTTATCATGGAATGAGCAACTCCTAAGAATGTGGATAAGGTTAGATAATTCATGGGGTTAGCAAATTAGTATAGGAGGTTTATCTGGAACTTCTCATGGATTTCCTATTGTAGTACATATTTGCAAAGGAAATGAAAGAAATTTGAATGGACATAAGAATGTGCAGCTAGTTTTGAGCAGTTGAAGCAATTGCTTACAAATGCTTTGGTTCTAAATATTGCTGATCCAGATAAAGAGTTTGTGGTGTGTATAGATGCTTGTAAGAGAGGACTTGGTGGAGTCTTGATGCAAGAGGGATAGGTGGTATATTACCAGTCAAGGAAACTAAATGAGCACGAGCAGAATTATGTGACTCATGATCTTGAGTTGGCATCGATCATTCATGCATTAAAGATGTGGAGGCATTGTCTTCTTGACAAGAGGTTTATATTGATGAGTGATTAGAGTGGGCTAAGATACTTGTTTAACCAACCAAATTTGAATTCTAGGCAAGCTAGGTGGTTAACTACGTTCACTGAGTTTGACTTTGAGATCGGGTACATTAAGGGTAAGGAGAACAGGGTTACAGATGCTATTAGTAGAAGAGTGCAGGTGAATCACATTGCAGCTATGAGTTCATATGGGAAAGATTTACATGATCGTATCTTACGAGCAGTACAATAGGATGACAGGTACCAACAACTTAAGTACTGGTTACAACAGTAGGGTATAGGAGATTAGGATGTGGATTATCATCTCACGACAGATGGTTTGGTGAGATTTAGGGACAGGATTAATGTGTCTAACAACAATGAAATCAAGAAGCTTATCTTGAGGGAATTTCATGTTAATCCATATTAAGGTCACCCAGGATATCAAAAGACATTAACAATTGTGAAGAAGTTCTATCATTGTCTAAATCTGAAGAAAGAGGTGGTTGAGTTCATCGCAAGGTGTTTGGATTGTCAACAGGTAAAAGAAGAATGTAAGCGTCCAGGTGGTCTATTGCATCCATTTCTTATTCTAGAATCGAAATGGGAGGTCATTTCCATGGATTTCATTACAGGTTTACCGAGGACATCTAAACAACATGATTCTATCATGGTTATGGTTGGCAGGTTTACCAAGGTCGCTCACTTCATTGTAGTAAAGTCTACTAATTCAACTAGTGAGGTAGCTTAGGTCTTCATTAGGTAGATAGTGAGATTGTGTGGTGTTCGTAAGAAGATTGTATCTAACATAGATGCTAAGTTCAAGTCCAGTTTTTGGAAGGAGTTATTTGTAAGTTTGGGTACAAAGTTGGCTTTTAGTGTAGCATATCATCCATAGACAGATGCATAAACAGAGAGGGTTAACAAGATTCTGGAGGATATGTCGAGGATGTATGTTATGCACTAGCAGAGGAAGTAGGAAGAGTATCTTCCACTGGTAGGGTTTGCGTATAATAATGGGTATCAGGAGTCCTTGAGGATGAGTCTATTTGAGGCACTCTATAGGCATATTTATAATACTCCTATCAGTTGGAGTGATTCGGTGAACGGACTGTTGATTGGACCAGACATGTTGGTAGAGGTGGAACAGGAAATGTGGGTTATCAAGAAGAATATAAAGCAACACATGATAGACAAAAGAGTTATGTCGATCAACACAGGGTGTTTAAGGAGTTTCAGGTTTGGTAGTATGTGTATTTGTGTGTTAGGCCCAAGAAGAGCTCCTTGAGGATTGGGTCATGTGCCAAGTTGGCACCTTGGTATTGCAGACTTTTTGAGATTCTTGAGAGGATTGGACCAGTGGCCCACAAACTTGCAATGTCGTCGTCAATGAAAGTCCATGATGTTTTCCATGTTTCATTGCTTAAAAGATATGTGAAGGACGTTGATCATGTGGTTGACTGGACTGTATTATAGGTGGATCCAGAAGGACAATTCTAGCCGAAACCTCAGTGCATATTGTAGGGGAAACAACTTATGCTCTGGTACCGAGCAATCGAGCAAGTTAAAGTGAAGTGGAAGCACTTTGGGCCCAATGAAGCTACATGGGAGATGGTTGATCAGATGCGGGTTATGTATCCTTCATTGTTTGCCGGTTGAGGCAAAGGAGTTTTGGTATATGTACATTTATGTATGGTTGCTATTGTAAATACCTTAATGAGCTATGCTATAAAGATCCAATAAGTAGTATGATTATCATGTTGTCATGTTTGTCATGTTGGGTTTGATTTTCAGTAGGTTGTCCATTGTAAATACTACATCTAGCTAAGTTATAAAGCTCCATGGGCAGTATGTTTTGGTTTTCATATGTTTTGTTGGTCATAGGTGTCATAGAACACCGAGGCCGGTGTTACACTAAGGGGAGGGGTTTGTAATGACCCCGGGTTAAAAGTTCATGTAATAAAGGCAAAAGAATAAGACCAAGGTCATGGGACACGTGTTCCAAGATGAATGATGGGAAAAACATCCTAATAGGTGTCATTTCAATTTATTATACTTATGGAAATTGGCAAAGGCATTTACGAAGGCAAAGAGGCATTAATTGGAATTTATTTGAAAGAATAACTTCGGCGTAAATCACATGTAGACAGACATTTGTCGACGCATTTCGAACCAACCAGTGTGGTTCATCGTCAGGACAAGTTGAAGAAACAGATCCAGCGTAGCATGTTAAATAGTTTGAGCAGAGACTCTAACGGCTAAATTGACTAACGACTAATTTTGACCTTAGGACCCAGGACAAATTATTA
>APFE031049925.1:173107-184288 GCA_000404065.3 Pinus taeda
ATTGAGATTGCTCGGCCTCTTTTCAATCTCGATAGCTTCCCTAAATTTACGATGATGGAACTGAGCAACTTTGGCAACAACCTTGGCCTCCTCAATACACCTGATGCTTGGTCTTTTCTACATGCTCTGCTAAAGCCGAAGACTTGGATCTCCCATGTCTTAGGTCGGTCGCATGTTCGCAGATCCTTTGATGGATGGAGCGCCTTGTTTCCCCAATATAGGGGGTCCCACATGAACAAGGGATCAAGTAGACACCCTTCATGTCCTTAGGGTTAACGGGATCTTTCACTGATCTGAGGGAATTGCGAATGGTGTTGAGGGGCCTAAAGGTTGAGGGAATATCATACCTTTTAAGGATCCGAGCGATCTTGTCTATGGTTCCTTGGACATAGGGAAGATGGACACCTAGACGGCGCTCTTTAGGCTCTTTCCTAATTAACGCACTTTTAGAGGCTTTACGGAAAGCCTTCTGACCTAGGCGCCTACTATATCCATTCTCCACAAAGACATTAAGGAGATGGGATCTCTCCTTATCAAAGCTCTCACAATCAGAGATCCTAAGGGCACGAGTAGCGAGGGTGTTAAGAACACCCAACTTTTGAGCAGGGAAATGATGGGAATCGGCATGAAGATACTACTCAGTGTGCATTTTCTTTCGGAACACAGAGTGGGAAGAAAGCTATCCTTATTCTGAGATATAAGAATATCTAGGAAAGGGAGGCAACCATTGACCTCTTTTTCCATGGTGAACTTAATGGCAAAGGACCGGCTGT
Organism: Pinus taeda; assembly: GCA_000404065.3. NCBI lineage: Eukaryota > Viridiplantae > Streptophyta > Pinopsida > Pinales > Pinaceae > Pinus > Pinus taeda. The sequence goes on from APFE031049925.1 coordinate 173,881, forward strand.
TGAGGTGATTAAAGAACCGATCCAGCTCTTCAGGGCCATGGGGCCAGATGACATTAGTGTCATCCACATACCTTTTCCAAAGCTTAGGAAGAAGACGAGCTGAGGATAAAGCTTTGGCTTCGAAATCTTCCATAAAAAGATTCGCAACAATAGGGGAAAGAGGGGAACCCATGGCAACACCACAAGTCTGTTCAAAGAATTCACCCTCGAAGCAGAAGAATGTGGAAGTGAGACAGATCTCCACCAGATGCGCGGTATCGGGATCTGTTAGGTGATAGATCACTTCCAAGGCCTCCTTTATAGGGATGCAAGTATAAAGGGAGACCACATCAAAGCTGACGAGAGTGTCCTCGGGGCTAAGCTTAATATCCTTAAGCTCCTTAATGAAGGATGCAGAGTCTTTCACGAAGGACTCAGTGCGGCCCACCAGGGAATTATGGATCACAGAAGCCTCAATTCAACTATGGAATTTATTTATAAAAATAAAGGAAAATAGGAGAAAATGGAGATGAAGGGTCACATATTTGCATGAGAAGAAAAAATGAAGAAAATAGAGGCCTCAATAATAAAAAGGATTTTGAGGATCAGTTCACAACTTTTGTTAGTTAATATTTTGTCAGATCAGTTTTGGAGCTTTCTCTATTCTCTCATACTATTGCACACTTAAGGCATTCTTGGAGCACTCTAGGTTTGGAGAAAGGAAGGCAAAGGAGGGACAAGGACAGTAAAGGATAAGAAAGGAAGGTTGGATTAAGCAACTTCAACAGGAAGATTTTGCAGGTAACATGTTGCATGTGTTATTTCCTAGTTGGTTTGTGAATGCATGGTACATGCGTTTGTGTATTTGTTTCTTTTTTTGTCATTGACACGGGTTTTTCCTGGTGTGACAGTGGTTTCATCCTTGCCTTGCCATTTTGGGATAACTAAGGTGTGGTGGGATTCTTTTATAGTTGAGATTTGGATTTCCATAAGGTTTTGCAATCGGATGAGGTGGTATCGGGAAAATTCCCAAGGGTTGGGGGTGCAGGTGGATTAATCTTCGGGAAGCCCTCAAGAGGTGGATGGAGATAGGAAAATTCCTCAAGGTATTGGCGAAGAAAATCTAAGGCATCCAAGCTTGTTTTGGTCATTGTGATCTCTTGACCAGTTTTGGCGGGATCACAATAGCCTGAGGGTGGAGGTGGTTTAATATCCGAGAAGCCCTGGTTGTTTATGTCTTGAGATCCCACATTCATGCTTGGAATATGGCACATGGGTTATTGGACTTAAAGAAAGATTTAGTCCAACTCAATCTCTGGTCGGGTGGTACGTGGAAGTCCCTGACTTGGTCGGCTTTTGCATTAATTAATAAGAGTTATTTTCCTATTGTAATCTATGAGCATTTGTACTTGTTATTATGGTGATTCGATAGTTGTTATGTCATGGTTAGTAATTTGGTTATATATTGGTTATAAGCATGGATTTACAACGTATTCTAGTTATGAATTGTTTGGGATTTGATAAGTATTTGATAGTTAATGAATGCATGGGATAACAAGTGTTATTGCATCTACTATGAGAGGGAATTAGACCTTCTTGGTGTTTCTTAGATGAGTTTTAGACTCTTATGTTTAGATATGCATTCATGACCTGTAGATTATACGTTCACCATATGTTTGACGGAATGATTGTCATGGTTAGGCCTGGTTAGGTCAAGTTTCTTATTCAAGTTTGTATGTTTAGCATTGTCATTAAGTTACTTATCATTTTGGAAAGTTTCAGGAGGTTCTGGGCAGTGGTCTGGAGGTTAGCCTAGAATTGTGGCTAAGATATCAAGACCGCACCCTATGAACTGAGGATTTTGGGTCACAACTACACTCAGACAGGCTTGTGCATGTGGTTGGAGGGTCACAACAGCACTCATGCAATCTTGTGCATGTGGTTAGGAGTCTAGGTCATTGAAAATCTATTAAGCTCAGGGTTTGGTCACCTGGGGTGGTTCATTGACCCCTGAGTGTCCTGTAAGCCCTGTATGATGTCAGTTTGTGGTTAGTAAGTCTCAGTTGTCGGCTCCACTTCCATAACTGAAGCTTGGAGGTTAGGTCATGTCATAGTAACTCTTTATCTCATCTTTACCCCGAAAGACCATTGAAATTGGGTGAATGTGGGGTGGGGGTGTTACAACCTTATGGAACCAAAGAGGGAAGATGATGAAATGGGGCTTGTAATGTGAAAAGGGGAGTGAAACATGTGAAATGGGAAAAAGAGATCGCATTACCAAAATTAGGGTTTCCCAAGTAGTGCCCTTCATGAATCCATAGGCCAATAGGGGAGATACCACGAGACTAGGGTTGGGGATTAACCCCCCATTTAAGGTGAGAGAATAAAATTGCATTCAAAACCCTTCCTTCTTCCAAGTCACCCAAAAATCCATGCCTAAAGTTCCCAAGGAAAAACAAGCATAAGCACCTAATTGCACAATGAAAAATATACCTTTAGGATTGTATTGCCCACCTTCAAACATATGCTCTCAACAAATGGGAGAGGGGACATATGGTTGACTCAAAGAGAAAAGATCAAATGGCACAATACATCGGATACACTGGTGGCTGTTAGGGGTTGTTTGTTGTGAGCTGAAGACAAATATAGGAGAAAAATTCCCCTATGGGGTCACCCACTTTTGGTGGGTAATATCTGGCTCCAATTGGGACATGAGCTCTCTGTGGAGTGCATAATCAATGTACTCGAAAAGGGAGGTCATGAAAACACCAACAATCCTCTAGGACTGCAAACTTGTATCATGCACATCACAAAGAATGTTGGAAGTAAGTGTCTTGGGCATACTTTTATCTCCCATGTTTTCATCAAATAATAAAATCGTATAGGAAAAAAATATATTCTATGATGCAAGTCTAATCTAAAAGCATCTAGTTTAGCATGAGAACATGATATGATGATAGTAGCTACGCAAAATCAATATGCAATGCATCCTAATCTAACCTGAATGCTACATTATGTAAGTGCTAAGTATACTCATACAACTGATGTAGCCAACATATCATCAAATTAAGATCATAGTTTCTCCACCTATCATCAATTATGATATATATGTGTGTGTGTGTGTGTGTGTGTGTGTGAAAGAAAACATGATAATTATGACACTCGTATGCTAGGTTACAATGGTGGGAGATGGGAGAATAAGGTGACCGTGAATGATGCACAAGAGCCATGGAAAAAGGAAGTATGTGAATTATGACAGACCCATTGAATCATTCCCTCAACCCTAAATATGGAAAATTCAATGACTAAGCTCATACATTCCTTCTCCAAAGTCTCTTTAGTGGTGTAATGCTTCATAGAGTCCTTAGGAACATGAAGGATCACAACTAATAAGTTTATTTTCCCCATAATCATATTCAAAAGGGGAAAATGACCTAAGCTTTTTGTCATTAATGATCGCGCATCGAGGAATGATAAAAGGGTCCATGTGGGGATTTAATATATTTCTAGGGTCATAAGGAAGGTAGGGAAAGATAAAGCCCCTATTGATATCAACGTCGGTATCATAGATAAGGTCCTTGCCAAAACTATGGCAATCGATATCTTACTTCCCCTCTTCAATATGAAAGTAATCACCAATGTCAACATTCGAGGGGTTAATGGGGTCATTTTTCTCAAGGTATTTGACATGCACAATGTCAAGGATAACACCCTCAAAAGAGATTGGGCTACTTGCACTCTACTTCCAAAGAACCCTCTTTATCAAAAAAATTATCATGCTCCCACTCAAGATCTACCTTAATGTCTTCATCAATGACCTCATCTTGATGATCTAGAAAGGGATCCTCTTCTTCCTCATGGTCCTCCTCATTTTCAAGGAAGGCTTCCTCAAATGTTATATCCAATATTTGACATGCTTCTTCAATAGTTTCAAAACTTGGTCCTTTATGTAAGAAGAAACGTGAAACTAACATAGAGAAAGAGGAAATGCTTCTATGCTCATATGAGTCAAGACAATCATCATCCAGAGCAATAGATGTGACAAACAATTCAATATCCTCATGAGGCTGGGATATGTTGAATATTGAGGTATGCCTTATGAACCTTACTATATGATTGGTTGACAAAAGTTGATCCCCATTGAATATTGGAATATTCCTAAGCTATTTCGCCTTTGGGTATTGTGGGTTCCATGGTGTATCCAAGATAGGAAAAGACATGATCGACATGTTGTTGGTCTTTACATATCAATGGCATGGGATTTTCCAGGGTGAAAGAAATTTTCCTTCAAAAATGCTTACTTCACCATACAAGCATTGAACTTTGAAGTTCAATGAAGAACAAAGTCTTTGTTCTTCCAATGGAGTCTCCAAAAGGGGATATATATGGTCGTTGAAAGAATCACCTCTTTAAATATTTGACCAAGGAAGCAGAATTGCCTCCTCCCCATCAATGGCACAAAAAATATTACCACACAATCTGGCAGGGCCCTAAGGAAGGGAAACATAAGGGACAACTACAAGACTAAGTGACAACAATGGGACAATGGCCCACTATCACCTTAGTCAAGGTCCCCTTCTCTTTATAGACTTTCACAGATGAGAAGATTCCTGGTAGGAAGGGAATCACTTAGGATGGATAAATCAAAGATTCTGGTATCAAGTGATTCCACCAAGCCCATTAAAGGAGAGACACGACAATGGATCAATGCTTCAAGGAAGCTAACATGCTCTCCAAGAAAAGCTCTAAGATGAAGAGATCAAGACTTCAGGTTTTAGATACGATGATGATAATAGGTATTCCTAAGGTCAAGAATCTAGGAGATGAGGTAGGACCTCCAAAATAATCTCTAAGTGATGATTTGACACTTCCAAAAGGCTCTTCGCTCTCTTTTAGAGACATAAGAAAGCCTTCCACTAGATGTAGGGTTTTATGAATAATCGTGGGAAGAAATGCTTCCAAGACACTCATTGGGTCAAGGTGAAGGGAGGAGAAAGGGTTTTTTGATATTTATTCCAAGGAATATTATGCTCATAAAACCCTTAAGAAATTAACTAAAGAATCTATGTGTCTTTATATTGTAGTCTTTGGTGAAATTCCTGTGTTCATGACAAGATTTGCACTTGAAAGGTAGTTGTTCATAGTCTAGAGACTGTTAACACCACCAATTATATAGAGTTAGAGGATAACTTCTAGAAGTCCAAATATACCTCTACATAGATATGGGTGCATGCAAACATTGTTTCTATAACGTCCCAATTTATCTCCTTGGAAAATTTTTAATTAAATTTGTTTAAATCTATGCATGGATATTTGTATTTCTACTATACTTATCATATTGAGGTAGATATACCATGGTGTTAGAAACATTCTAAATATTTTTATTTTTGCAATTAATAAAATGATGATGACGAAGATTAACAAACATGAGCGCCTATAGGGGTTATGATACCATAGGTGGGAAAAGTAAGGGGGTCTAAGGGATTTTTATTAGTGTTCCTCTATTTATCTTACCTTATCATGTTCACCTTATTTAAGTTACAATGGTGGAGAAAACCAATTCCTAGAGTTAAGACGTCACTCCTATATTTTAACAGGTGTTCTACCCTTACATTCTTGAACAAGAAGTAGGGGGGGTGGGTGGGGGGTGTTGGGGGGGGGGACTTTTTGTTAGGGGAAATGAATGGAAAATTTCGAGGAGGAGGAAGAAGGCTAATAGAGAGACAAGTAAAGAGAAGTCTTAGAGAAAATAAGGGCATGAAACAAAATGCCATGATCATATAGATTAGATCAACCATGAAAATAAATGGATATACTTGTGGAAATAACTAAGAAACTAGGAAAATTTGCAAGAAGTTGTGTGACATTAGTTAGACTTTTCTATGTCTTCCCTAAAAAGCACAAGAAGAAGAGACTTCTGAGGGACTGAGAAGGAAGTCCTATTTGTTGTGAGAAGTAGGTAATATGGGTGCTTGTAATTGCTCTATCCTTTGTAAAACTTGGAAATGAAAGTTATCTTAGTTGAATTCCTTGTAGATTGAACTCAAAATCATTGTTCCTACTTTTCCCAATTGGTTCCATAGCTTGGATGGGGGTGGAGTTATATAGTAGAACTGCCTACGGTTGGGTGGAAATCACTCAATCTACTTTATTTTGTTGGTATTCTTCTTTACATTTAGATGAGTTTCTATTTCTATCTTTGTTAATTCTTTACATTATTATGGCTATAAAGGGGAAACATATGGAAATTTGCTGTGTATTTTGAATTATTGAAATTTGTTGTGTATTTCCTTATTTGTATGCTTTGTGGAATTGAAGAAATAGAATCATGATTTGTGTATTCCGTTATAGGTTTCTTCTCTTTGCAACATGATATTTCATTTTTGAACTAGGCCATTTCATTCTTGGTAGTTGTTAGTGGTTTTTGTCTTCCTTTCCCGTGATATGAACATAATACTTTATATATCACGAGTATTTGAATTCATAAGTTTCTTTCACATGGGTTATTTCCATTAGAAAATGCAACCAACTTTATTACATTGCAAATTGATGCATTTTCATAAAGAATTGGAAGTCTAAAACTCTAAAATTTAGGGTTTAGAGGTTTAGTCCTAGCCCCTAGTCACATGGGATGGTGGGGGATGTGAGCATGAGCTCAACAAAAAAGGGTTAAAGGGTTGATAAGTGAATGTCTCAAATAACTTGAATATTCAGATATTTGGACATTTGGGACCTTTGAAAGCTTGAAGTTAACTTTTGCCATAAAAAACTAGTAATTTCCCGAACATATAAAAAAAATGGATATTCAAAAGATCTAAAATTTGATGAATAACCCTTTTCATTAGATATCAAGATCCTTCCTATCTATTGATAGAATCCATACATCCAAAGGATTTGGAACTTCTCAAATTATCTAGATCTAGAAGTATGAAAACATGAAACTTATTTAAACTGCTTTTTTTTGGAAAAACATGGATCCAAATGCCATTAGGGTAGGACACATGGAGCCATGTAACCAAGAGTGTGATGTGGCACATGACATGGCAATTTACATGGAATTGAGAAGGGTAAATCTTCTAATGGCCATAACCTTGTGTCAGGAACCCATAATTGGACGAAACTTCTATCGGTAGACAACTCTCGACAAGCAAAAGACAATGAAAATATCATATAGGAAGTTTAAGATGATTAAAAGAATATGAGTTTTGATAACCCCATCTCCTTAAGGTGGACTAAAGGGTTGGGACTTAAACAAAAAAATAAGATCATAACAAAGAAATTATGTATCAAGTCTTATATATTGCCACTATTTATCTTAATTTGGTTTTATTTATAAAATTGTGATTGTTTAATAAATGGGGTCTGTTACACTTTCCTTTGGTTATATTTTTTCAATGTATCACCCAAGAGCATTTCCTATATTTATAAGAGAGTAATCTCCCTAGCTGTGAATAGGCAAATAAGGGAGGTGCACTTGTACCAGCATTATTGATTCCACATCGTGTTCCAAGTTGAAATCTGGTGCCCTTAAAGGTTCACTATTGAAGATTAAATCCTTGTATACTAAATATGGTGCCTTTAAAGGTCCACTATTCCCCCGGAGACAAGAAGATAAGGTCCTTATTGAAGATTAAATCCTTGGTTTTGAACAAGAAAACATTCACAAAAATAATGAGTCATCTACCCTTTTATCAAAATCTACCAATTCTTTTGAACCTTGGTAGTCATGGTTTGAGGGGATGGAAAAAGAATCATGTGAACTAGCCAATGAGGTCTCTTTTTGCTAGAACTAGGGCCTTCAACCTTGAAGAATAGGGAGACATTTGAACCTTTGGAATGTTCTTCACTTTCTTCACCAAACAAGTCAACTAAGATTTCATTAGACCATGGCTTGAAATGTAATCACCTCAGGGTATGACGGGTGGGGAGAGCCCTCTCTAAAGGCTGGGTCCATCACCAGACACAAACCCGAGCAAGCTTAAGATCACATGTGTAGGGATTTTTAGGTTGCTAAATTTTGATGGAAAGAGAGTTATGCCTAACCTTCACGTTGATGTCTAGTCAACATATATATTATTTTATCTATCATGATTATCCCTTGAAGGGGAAACTATCAAACTATACTCTCTTTCTCCCTCTCACCTCTCTCTATTTCGTCTACACTTGCTCTCTACTATCTCTATTGTGTTGTATCCTTTGATGGGATTGGGTCTCTACCGTATTTTATTTCCCCTTATGAACAAATTTATTGTAAGACAAAATATAGATGTGTTATTTTGCAAAGACCTAATAACTTCACATGTTTTATTCCAAATACCTAATAAGTGGGCATGCATTTTTTAAATGACATTTGGACATGTATTTTGATCCTAAAAGAGAACATGGGTATATTTTATTGTGGCCCAAGAGAAAGAAGTATCACAACCCTAGAAATTTAGTTGTTGCAAGCCTTAGAAAATGGGCATGTGGGAATGTATGTGGCTTAAGAGAGAGATGTCTCATAAGCCCCGAGAAAATGGATACCCATAAGACCTAAGAAAATGGGCATGTGGGTAAGTGTATGACCCAAGAGAGAGATGCATTATTGTGAGAAACATGAAAATGTTCCAACTATGAGCTTCATAAAATGGAAAAACTAGTATGTGTGGTAGCCTAAGAAAGAGATGTATTATGATCACTTAAACATGCATATGTTTCCAACTAACTAACATTATATTTATTAATATTAAATATTAATGGAACTTTGAAAATAAGCCCCGAGGGTTGGTTCAATTGGTCGAGTTCCCATTGCTAAAAGCACCTAGCTAATGGGAGTTCACAGGGTCAATTCTCCTCAACGCCCTCGGGGTTAGGCTCTACTAATAAGCCGACACGCAGTGATCCCTTCGGGTGGATCTGCCTAGATATTTCCTCAAAAAAAAAAAACTTAAAAAAGTATAATGTTTAATGTGGCTACACAATATTTCCATGGCGTACTAAAAAATTAAAAGGTCATTTAAATGGAAAATAAAGTGAAGGTTAAGGTTAAGATTAAACTTCCATTTAAGTGAAGATTGAGGGATAAGATATAAATATATAAAGATAAATAACTCTAATTAAATGTGAGTTTGGTTGACTTGGTCAAAATGGATCCTTCCTATCTTTGAATAAGAAGCCTCACACTTGAAACATTATTTATTGGTTCACTGTTATAATGATGTGGCAAGCACACCATTCACTATAAGAATATTTCAATAATGCAGACAACACACAACTTCAATGAAGAATCCTTCATATAAGAAGCCGTGGATGGGGTGTATCTAATCTACCAAGTCACCTAGGACTTGTACTTGACCTTGATTTCATTTAGTGGCCTACTTATAAGTGAGGGATAACCCAAAGGGATGAAACATGTCTCTAGGTGATTTAAATCTTGGTGGATGAAATATCACCACCCTAACCATTAAACCAAGAACACATTAACACACTTGGAGAAAGTCATTTGGATACATTCTCTTACTTAGATATTTGGTTATCATGAAACACTTAATGTAGTATTAAGAGAGCTTGGCCAAGAATCTTTTGTGGAGGATTACATGTACTCCTAGATTTTTAAATATTATTAAGAATGATTTTTATGGCAGACCCTCTTCCCCAGGCTCTTCACTTTATGTTGCATACTCATATTTAATAGGTTTTTAATGTTATACTTGAAAATTTTATTTTACTTATTTAATGTCGAAATGGTCCCTCTCCATAATTTTTACATTTATACATAACTATATGTGGTTTTCAAACAACGATTCCAACAAAGAGAATTATATGAAATAATTGTAGGGTTTGAAATGAATATAAAATAGTACAAATTATGCCAATTATAGTATTTGCCATTTTGTGTCTTAAAGCCACTATTATTATTGTGAGGGAATAAAATGCAATAACATCCTTTTTATCATTGAATTTGTAACAGCACAAAGTAAACTAACATTAATGTCTTAATGAAAAACAAATACTTACAGTCTACCAAATGATCACAAGATTTTGGGGACGACTCTCTTCCCAACCGTATGCTCAATTGTGCAGGATTCTGCTACAACTGACCACCCCCGAGCCCTCAATCAACGACTACTGCCAATGCTCCTAAGTCTTAGTATACCATTCTCCCAAGAGAATGAGAGATAGAATCTCAGAATGATGGAATGCAAGAATGCCTCTCATCTTCCTCACCATCTATTAAATAGAACAACATTGGATGTGGAACCACATGCACACACTCCATGTGTCTACATGCAACTTGATTTTTAGCCTTCTTGTTTTATTTCTTTACTTTTCTTTTGATTTTTAGCTTTCTTGTTTTATTTTCCTCTTTTTGATAGCTTTACAGATTCTTTTTATTGCTTTCTTTGTTTTATTACTATTTATTCTTATTTAGAGTTTTAGTGTAGTTATT
>APFE031049925.1:189778-255414 GCA_000404065.3 Pinus taeda
CTAAAGAATCTTTTTCCTATTACAAGATTACCATCAATCCTATGGAAAGTATATTATCTACAAAGTGGATGTCTTTTAACCAGTTAAGGCCCATGAAGAAACTGGTCATGAATAGTCCTCACAACTGGACAACATAATTACATAGTGGAGCTTTCTGGATAACCCACGTAAACCTTTTTATGAAGAAAAACTAGTACTATTGGATGATTTATTATATGCTTTGAACAAAGGCGTATGACCAAGCAAAGTAAAACTAAAGTGACATTTTCCTTTTAATCACATTCAGTTACTATTTTCATGTCACATTATAAAAGTTGTATTGATGTTTAGTTCAGTAAATTAATATGATTTATGGTGAAGTAATATTAATATGATATATATGTCATAAATTTAAGCCTAAAAATATTCCACACCATAAAGAAAAGACACTGCCACCCGACCCAGAACCGGATCGGATGACGGGGAAGGTCATTCCTCCCCAACACAAAAAAAATAATCATTTTATTAATTATATGGTCTACCTGCAAGCGCACCCGCGAAGGCAACACCATTTCAAATCCCTTAAATTACAATACAATTAGGCATAAAATTACATGCCTAATATAGAAAATTGTAAACTTGTCGAGAAATTTGCCCATACTGATCAACCTCATATTGTGATTTGAAACATTCAGACACCTGCAATCTTGCGATATACACTTACAAATTTACAGACAACTCCATTGTTAGGCTTGTCATATAGCTTCGTATATAGCTTTGGCGCCCACTAATGAAAATTTTCATTATTTGCAATGCTACAGTCGTTCTCATATTCAACCATAGAATGTTCCAAGATGTTATGAGCTCGATCAGCCGCACCTCCGGGTGTCCAAAATCTGAAAAAGCAAAGCGGTACTAGACCCACAGAATTAACAGACAATGAGATGAGTGTACCCCATGAGGAACCCTATACGCCTGACCCCACTGATGTAAATGGATTATCAAATGCTGAGCGCAATAGCGGAATAAAATATAGATGTGGAGGTGTAACTAACTGTAAAAAGATTCATCTATCTGCAAAAAGATTCACCCATTGATTAATTGAATCCATGGAAAGCTACACGCGATTCCTCATTCGAATTACGTGGGAATTGAATGGTTAAATTGTTTGCAGATAGATATAAAATCAGAACAGGTAGATATAAAATCAGAATACTGGTGAAAAGAAAATCTTCCACACGTGTTATCAACAGGATTTGCTCAGGATGAGCTGTTGGTTCATGAATATATATGCATCAAAACGTATTAAAATATGTATTATATAAACATATATCAAGTAATTTTCACTGGGGACATAACATACTTCATGATGAAAACTTTTGGGAGAACAGGCTGTATCTAGAAGTTAATATTATTACCTCGCACAGTTGAAAGGGATATGTTACGAAGTGCATCATGCAACATGTGAATCTCAAATTTGAGTATAGAACATAGAGATTCTTTAGGTTAAAAGAATGATATTCTGGTTTTTTTCATTAGATGATTTCTACAAGCTATATCTGTAAACATACAATCAAGATAGTAACCCATGGAAGATCATAAATATGATTTATAACTACAATATCTTGTAATAGAATGGAGAATGTGACGAAGGGGTTTAAATTGGCTTAAGCTCTAGAAGACAGGAAAAGAGCATGAGCATCTTAAGAGGTGTCTTGTGTTGAAATTTCAATTGTGAAATGTTTTTTTTTGTGCGCTAATTGTTGATCAAATGGAGTTTACCGAGGACTTTCTCGATCACAAGTTGAAGGTAGGAGTTTGACAACATAACAACAATTCACTAGAAGATCAGGTCCTTATGACGATTAAACTAATTATTTTTTTTAATATAGGGGAAAACAGACCCCAGAATCCATGCCCATGGTTCACAAATTTTGAAAACAGGAAAAAAATTGATATGAAAATACTGTTATGACAGATGGTCCATGGATCATATATAATATACAACCAGGCTAGTAGCACCAAAGAATATAATCAGACATCATTTTAATTGCAATATCGTATAATAGAAATAAAAGGATGGGGAATGTCATCTCGTTTAGTTGAGTGACAGCAAAGAAATTTACAAGATAGATCTATCAAACCAAAAATTTAAAATTACACATAAACAAACAAACAATAAATTATTAACATATTTTTCCACAAGGTAACAGTAAACTATCAACATAGTACACCTGCCCAGACAGAGACAACATGCACGTATCACATACCTTTTACTTGCAATTCACAGCCGTCATTCACTCTAATAACCATACCACTGCCCAAACAGAGACAGTAACAATATGCACATATCACACCCTAAGACCTTTTACTTTCAATTCAACAGCCCTCGTTCACCATAATTAACAAACCACAACCATAGCAGGAACAACATACACACATCACACCAAAAGACCTTGTACTTGCTATTCACAGCAAGCTTAAACACTGTTAAATAGCAACCATTATACCACAACAGTCACTATTCAAAGTAGCAGATTAGACCCACATTCAACGCAAAAGGAGAATAGGCTAATGGTGCAGCCTTTTGTGAAAATAATGGTCATTTAGGTGTTATTACTGCATCTCATCAGTATAAAGGAAACAATTGATTTTTGATGAAACATAATCCCCCAACAATCCCTTCTTTCAACATCAAGTCATATACAAAATCAGACCAATTACAACAAAATAAAACCCAAATATATCAACACAAACCCTTATTATACCACATAAGTATATAAGATGAATTTGCTACCACGGCATCAGATTAAACCAACACATGGCTCAAAAGGGTTTTGGCAGACTAATCTATACAGCCTGTGATGAAACTTACGGTCACAACTCTGCATCTCTTTAGATAAAACAAGGAAATAATTGATCTTCAATGAAACACTACATTAATCCCTGCTTTCAATATCAAGCAATATATCAAATATTGCATAATCCCATATTCTGGTAAAAATCCTAAGACGTTTCAAAACTTTATAGATAATCTCTGAAGAATTTTATACTTTATTTATATTTGGAAGGCCTTCTTGTGTACACTTCTATTTGCGTAACCTTGCCAAATCCACGTTTTGTTTAAACAAACCCTAACTTTAAATTTTAAAATTTTCCCGTCACTTGCAACTTAAACCTGAGACATTGCTTTATTGCCAAATATAAGGTAGAGTTTAGTACTAAAAACATTAAAGCCAAATGATTCAACCAATTATAATTTGCATGACAAAAAGTATCTAAGAGATCTATTGCAAGATTCTTACTGGAAAAATTCCAAGCAGAAAAGATTTCTGAAGCTTGTTTGCTGATCGATTATTTCGGATGACTCTGATTTCTCTGAGATGTTAAATAAGGCTAGAAATAATATCCGGACTGTTGTTCTTGGAGATAACAAGACGCTAAAGAGATACGCTGATTTGTGGCTCTCCTGGGATCAGGTTGCAACCGAGAATGCTTGGGATGAAATTGACATTGTTGTGCGTAAGTGGTCTATTGAGGAGGATGTTATTAATGAAATTGCTGAGATTCAGGACACATAACGATTGAAGACTACAAACAGGATCTTGATGAAAGTGACAGTGAGATTGATCAGATTGCAGAGGAGATTGTCAAGGCTCAGGGTAAATTGGATAATTTTGGTAGAGTTCGGCATTTTCAGAGGATGAACAGCAAATGTAACAACAATGCAAACAGAGAATGAAATTGAGAATTTGGAGGGACATTATTATGATGACGACAACGATGATGACTGGGACAATGATGAAGACATAGAGCTGGATAATGAAGAAGAGCCCAACCGTCTGAAGCACACATTATAGGTATTCATACCAACCAGTGTTCTGAAAAGAGACAAATCAAATTCTCTCAGGCTCTAGTGTTAACTTGCAAGATATGAACAAAGTTATTTACTTGTTTATCCTTGTTCCTTGTTAATATCTTGTTAATATGGTAATCTAACTGTAATTATTATATATATATATATATATATAGTATATATATATATATATATATATAATATATATATATATATATATATTATATATATATATATAGATATATATATATATATATATATATATTTTCCAGCATATGTGTAAATTTTCTCAGAATACCGATCGTTTTCGTTGACTACAAATTGTCCTCAATTGCAAAATCGTGAAGTATCAAACTAATATGACCAAAGTGCCTAGATTTATTTTGGCAGAAACTCCAATGAGTTCATGATTGTCGTTGGTGATTCATATGTTAGTGAAAAAAAGTTATGTTTAAGTAGACTTTCATTACAAAAAATAAATATATTGCAGAAACAATTTTTGAAAAAAATTTGAGATTCTTTTCAAAAAGATCTTCTGGAACCAAATTAAAGTACTAGCTCCAGTTAGAACTATAATCAATAGCACATAATATTCTGTTCTATGAATTTTTGACATAAAAGCCTATGCAGATTAAGAATCTCAAGTACCTAGTGGTGTCGTAGCTTGTTAGGTGTACGCTAGCCATTTCGCACCTAGATAGGTGTCTACAGTTTTAAAAGAAAATATGGTTGAATAAAGACGGGGAATGAAAACAAAAATTGGAAACAAATGGAATTGACAGATAAGTCCAGGGCAGTGCATGTCTAAAGAAAAATGTGGAGTAGTGTTGTGGCAATAAAAATCATTTTCAAGCAGGCAGCTACAGTACTGTTGAGACTATGCATCTAACTCGCTTGCTAAATGAATGGTTTATTGAGCACAAATTTGCAGTGATTGGTGAATTCAAACAGTACCGTGTTCCTCAACATCATGCTGATCATGTTCTCTTTTATTCCTTTACTGTTTTGTTACAACATTTTCTAAGATATTTCTAACTTCCTAATCACATATATGCTATGATATTAAAAAGAGAAGGCAAATATTCTGATCTCATCAATGTATGTGCACACGGTTGTGTAGCCGGTGTGGTTGGACGGATGGCTCGCTGGCTCCCAACCTGGGATCGATTCCCTGTGCATGTCGGCTTTTACTTATTATAAGTCTTTACTTATAATACGTTCAAATCTTATGATGGAATGTATATTGAATCCTATTTCTATAAATTTCTCAATATTAATGTACTATGATTTGTATTTAAGGGTAAATTTTTGTTACTACCTTACAATATAAGAGCAGTGGACTGAATATCTATCTTACCGGCTAATATCTCTCTGGTTATTGGAGGATCTGTTGATCAGTCATACTACAATCGTGATTATAATACTTTCATTTATCTTTTTGGACAGAGGAAATTCATACCTGAGGTGATTTTCGTTCTAAGATTTATTGATGAAGCAGGACTGTTATTTTTCTGATTTCAGGACAGGAGCAAGAACAAGCCATATTAGGGTTTACTCAATTACCTTTCCTTACAGACATGAGAGAAACATTGTTCAAGCCTTATTGTTGAATTAAACAATTCCACCCAAGTCATCCATAAGTTGGATGCAACCGCACTGAACTAAGCATCTAACCACTTCTCATAATAAATTAGATCAAGAGAGCATATTTTAGACCAGCGTTTGAACCATAACCTGCTAGAATTCACTGCCAAGCTGTGAGCCTTGCAGATTAGCGCAAAAACGTAATCACCAAAACCAATCAAAATATAACTATGCAGTAAGTATGCATTGAATAAAGAAAATTTATGGCAGTAAGTATGCATTGAATAAAGAAAATTTATGGCATAGTGAGGGTTTGAAAAAAATTTATGCTGCCTCTTGGAAGTAATCAACCTGTAACTTTAAAACAAGTCAAGTTAAAATTCCAACAAAGTAAATTTCCGAATGCCCATGAGCCCTAAGGATTAAACCTGCTCTGATACCATATGTAACAGCACAAAGTAAACTAACATTAATGTCTTACAGAATTTCACTTATCATAATGTAGTTACTGTGGCTCACAATAATAAGATTGACTTTAGGGAATAAAATGAAATAACATTATTTTGCCATTGAATTTCACTTATCACGATGTAGTTAGTGTGTCTTATCTCATATGAGAGAGAGTGCAACCAACACCATTCAAATTGGATTCCTATAGCTAAGAGGTTTCAAGTGGGGTGTATCTTTTTTTCAGGGAAGAAAAAACAAGGGTTTATCATATTAAATATGGAAAAGCCAGTTACATATTGTTTACATGAACATGAAATATCTCCATCATTTTCCATATTCAAAAAAATATAGTTTCCCAACCGACCATTGGTGAGATCCATCAAAACATATCCACAAGGATTGAGATGAAAATCTATCTTCCAAACTATACAAAGTACATAACTCCTAAATATCTATTAAATGTAAGCTAATACAAAAAGAAGTAAATAGCAAAAAAACTGGTTGAGAATCAATGTGTTCTAGAAAAACTTGCAACATAAGATCTAGAAAAAAGACATTGGAAAAAGTCGCATTGTTGGAAATGATCTAGCTTTTCACAACACACCAAGGCGAAATACATTCAAGTAGATTCAACCAGACGTTGAAATGGGACCCTTTTTAGAGAGGGCTCCAACACACATGTTCTTCTCTCTGTAAACATGTTCAAATGTGGTGTCTCTATTATATCAAAGGTGCCCAAGGCATACAACTCACCCCAACCATGATTATGTGTGTTGGCACATTTATTAGCACAAGTTTGTTATTGATGAGACTTGAATTCCTGTGGGAGGTAACATCATCATCTTGCTTTCACTAATAAAACAAGGATGAAAGTATCATTATACAATATATGATTAGTTATCCAAAAATTAGTATAAGTAAAACCCACTTATTTATTTTTTTCTTAGATTTGGAATTTATCACAAATTTTAAAGTGTCTTCTTCAAATATTCAAGGCAAAACCACGAATAATTAATATCACACATTCAACACTAAATCAAAATTTTTGTCATTGGGACTAAGATCCATGTTCATCACCACACCAAACCTACTTACATGGCCATAAAGCTACTCACCCTTTCAAAATGTAAAACGTACCACATAATTTGTGGAAATTTGTATGTTGGTGAGGGAAATATCACCACCACTCTTAGGAACAAATTAAATCTTTATTATAAGTTCACTTAATAAAATTGTTAAATCTCCCAGATGCGGGTGTTTGACAGCTCGGAGGGTATGCGGATGGCGTTTCACGTGGGCAGGTGTTAGCCCCAACACGCCACGAGTTATGAGGCAGGTCAGGCGAGCTGGTCTCGCACAAGCCTATTAATGGAGGCATTTACTTCCATCTGTTGCCTGGTTAACTGTGCTATGGCGCTCCATAAGCGAATTGCTCCCACGGCTTTATTGCATTCCTCTGCAGCTTCATGGATTGCAGCGTTGTATGTCTCTCTGAGCTTCTCTGCAAGCGAACTTAGGCCCGTCAGTCCCTTTCAGGTACTAGGATCTTATGGTTCGCTTGATGTTCGGTTGTCGCCTCGCTCAGGATACTCTTCTCCGCACATTCACTCTCTCGACAATTCTCTGAACATTGCAATGCGCGCGAACGACCCAGGATGGGGAGCAGACGTGGTGGCTCCCGTGGCTGCGCGGCCTCTCAGCGATCCTCGAACACGTTGGAACCTGGGCAGAGCAGTCCCCCGGCCACCAGAAGCGGAAGTGGCATGGGTCGTGGGAGAATTGGGAGGGTTGACTGTGAGCATGCTGCTCATCCCACTGTGCGTTATCGCATCCCGTGTTCTCTCGCCAACTCCACTTTCATAGTCTCTGTCACCATAGAAAAATGTGAAGATAATAGGGGCACGGGAGCAGCCCATCTTGAAGCACTCGCAAAACAGAGGATGGCGAATCCGGTGGACAATCAGCGCCAGGTCATGGGAGGTGCTTCGCTGATGAATCCGGTTGTCCCTGCCGGTCCAAGTGCGCCAGCACGTGGTGAACCTACAGGCTCGGCGGTTCCTCATTCTGACTCGGAGGACTCTCTTCAATTCGGGTGCAGGGTCATCGAGGAGCCTTACACCTCTGAGGATGAATGATCCAGCCAAGGTTTTCGCCCCTGCAGTTTCTGAAGTAGGCGCTCGACTCTGTTTTGATTCTCGCAGTTATTGCTTGTCTCAGGTCTCTGTCTGTCAATGTGTCGTTTATGGTCAGCACTGTGTCATGTCTGTCAATGTGTCGTCTTAGTTTTTGTACAACATTGTGTCGTGTCGAAGGTGTAGTCAACATACTGCTGAAGGTTCACACTGTACTGGAATCATGATCTTTTTGTAACATGCCAAATTCACGGCAGAACTTTCAAGGCCATGGCCTTGCTGTAATATTTTTGTATTGAGAAAAAAATTAAAAAAAAAAATTGTTAAATCTTTATTATAAGTTCACTTAATAAAATTGTTAGATATATGATTTATCATTTTTATTTAAAAAAACTAAATAATTTTTTTATATGTTATACATTTAAAAAACAAATTACATTAGAAATATAACATAATATAATATTAAAAGAAACTTTACTTCTTGAATATAAAAATTAAAACATCCACCATAATATCAATAAATATACAAATATATACTAATATAATATTAAAGAACTTACTTCTTAAATATAAAAAATTAAAAACATCCACCATCATATCAATAAATAATAGATAATAATAAATAATAAATAACCTATAAAATAATAAATTACAACCATAATAAAATTATAATATAAACACTTACATCAAATTTTTAAACATAAATGCATTTCCATATTTAAAATTAAAATGAAAATAAAATAAACATATTTCATTTTCATTGTTTAACCTATTTAATTTAATTTGAATAAGAAAAGAAAAAGACACCTTTACTACCTTAATAATAATCAAAATAATAATGAAAAAATAATAAACCTTTTAAGACTAATTATTAATATATTTACATATATTACCCGATAAATATAAACTATTTATATTTGAATTCAATTTAAAGCATCAAATCTAAACATGACAAAGACGGGTGCCATCATTACATATGAAAAGGAAATCTTTCTCGTCATCTAGAGTTGATTACTCACGTTAATGTTTTTCCGTGGAAGGAAAGCAATAAAACTATTGATGACGTCATATGTTTAATGGGTTGGCTGATCTTTTTATTATTTTATTAATTATGTTAAGGGGTTAGCTTATATATTACTCACATATTATAATAATATTAATCTCTGATGATTAAAAATATCGTTTAAGCCACTTTAAATTATAATCTTAGCGTATACTTTTTCTTTCTCGATGGTTTTCACTAAACTTCATTCATCCAACTGTATATTATTATTATTATTTAAATATAAATTATTATTATTTTTTATTAAATTTCTTCTCAAACCCATCATTTATTTGTAGACCCACCTGTACCACTACCAAATTCAAATCAGAATGATTACATAATTTCTTTTTCGAAAGTTTTAAAATACACAAAAATAAAGGAGAAGCCCCCACATATTATAATTTTGGAATTACATGTCAACAACCACTCAATGAAATATCCTAGGAGGGCAAAACTTTTAGATAAAGAGACACACAAGGAGGGTAAGTGGGCTCCCCTCCCCCATAAGGTCGACCTAGAAATGATTTCACCAATTAAACCTAAAAGTGGAGTGAGGTTGTTGCTCTCATATTGTTAGTCTGTGCCCTTTAGTCCATGCCATTTGATAAGGGGCACTTAAAATAGACCTTTTACTGACAAGGTTGATTGGAATAGTAAAATTCAAAACTTGTGGTTTCATGTATTTGATAGAGCATTAAATTGGAATGGTAAAATTTAAAATTGTGGTTTCATGTTATATATATATATATATATATATATATATATATATATAAATTAATGAGAGTTTGTAGGGATTTTTAAAATTTGAGTAGAGATATTTAAAAAAAATCGAGGAAATATTTTTATTTTTATTTTTTTAAATACATTGTTATGGTTTATAAGTAATAGTGGAAGTTTGGAGAGAAATGTGTATGTGTTGTTTGTGCATGTGCATTTTAAGGGTTTTTAAATGGTTGAACCATCTATTTGAGGCATGTTTTTGATGAAAAGGCCATACGTGATACGTTTAAATGCAATCATACATACTTCATCTTTTTCATATTTATTTTAGATGCTATATTTTTTCCAAGGAAAAGTTCATGGGAAACACCTAAAGAACGCTGCCCCACATTTGTGGATAGAAATCATAGTAAACATGTCAATGTAGACTAGTGTAGACTAGTGCACTTGACCCAAAGAGATTTGAGTTGGGCACATATGACTTTAAGCATGTGTTGTTTTTGCATGTGCATCTTAAGGGTTTTCAATTGGTTGAACCATCCATTTGAGGCATGTTTTTTATGAAGAGGCCATATGTGATACATTTAAATGCAATCAAATCCTTCAAGGAACATCTCAAGGGAATCCCCCTCTTCCCTAGAATATCTGAATGAAATGTAACTCAACCACCAATTGCTAGTGAAATTGGTAAACATAAAGGATTTGATTGCATTTAAACGTATCACATATGACCTCTTCATCAAAAACATGCCTCAAATGGATGGTTCAACCAATTGAAAACCCTTAAGATGCACATGCAGAAACAACACATGCTTAAAGTCATATGTGCCCAACTCAAATCTCTTTGGTTAGGTGCACTAGTCTACCCTAGTCTACATTGACATGTTTACTATGGTTTCTATCCACAAATGTGGGGAAGCATTCCTTGGTATTTCCCATGAACTTTTCCTTGGAAAAAATATAGCATCTAAAACCAACATGAAAAGGAAGAAGTATGTATGTTAAGACTTTATTGTAAAAAGAATTAGAATAATACGAAGAGATGAGAGATAAACATATATGACTAAACTCAATTATATCTCTATTTGGAGATGGAAATAACAACCCTTTTAACATTGATAAAAAATGAATAATGTAATATGGTGAATTTGTATTTAAGCATAACTTATATTTGAAATGTAGAAGTGACTTAACACCAAATTTTGTTTTCGACATCGAAAAAAACCATATGTCTCTCACTATTTTCCTAATTGATGGGATAATGAGACAAGAAGTCTTGGGTGGAATTGGATTTGGAGGTTTGTAGCAACTTCTTTTGAGATATGGTACATTTTTTAATGAAAATGACAACATACAACTCAACTTCGTAATAAATATGTGATCACAAAATGTGGAAATTTTAGTATTATCACGAATCTCTTTATGGGTTGAAAAAGACAAAAGAAAGTGCTCTTCATGTTCAAATTTCTTGTTACATATCTTACATATACATTGATAATGAGAGATGTGATATTCAACTTCTATTTTCATTGGTAAAATGAACCTTTAGTTATCCATAATGAAAGAAGATGTTATGAAATCACTAATCCGTAAGGTAACATAGAGTGATGAGATAATTCTTCATGATATGAAGAGAAGTATAATAATAATAATACTTTAGACAATATTTTAGTCTTGTACAAAGATTATTTCTTTCTCAGATTTAAGATGGATAATATATGCCAGGATTATTGTAAGATATGACAAGGTACCTCTCATCCATTTTGAGCATCCAAGGAACTTATATTTTAATGGGAAGTTTACTCCTCTAAGTATTGTATTATATTCAACATAAAGCCTTGATTGCACTATAGGAAACTATTAGTTCCCTTTCCCACCAAAACATCCTACTTGGTCATCAAACATTGGAGGAAGATTGATGATGTCATTCCAATTCTCCTTTGGGAGATCAATAATCACTTGAGCAAAGATAAGTCTCCCCCTAAGCGATTGTAGAAGCCCACCCCTATAAAGTTTCAAAAGACTATCAAGAAGCAGTGTGGCTACATAAGGAAAATATGCATAAGGGAGATAATGTGACTAGTTTTTGAAGGCTCAACTTGTATCTGAGAAAGAAAATTACTACTAGGGTTAGTGATGAGTCTATAATGAGGGTATTCTCTCTAAGTTCACAATGATGTATGTTGAGTTGTACTCTACCTTTTCATGTAGGCATTCTCGTGATGCCTAAAAGGTGGTACAAGAGGCTAGATTGAAGAAGAGAGAGGTTAGTCGAGTTGACAGATTACCTTTGTGCACCCTAGTTAAGGATTACCTTAGGGACTCTAATCATGAAATTGGAAGGAATACCCTCTTCAAATTTATTGCCAATGCATTAACACACTAGGGACATTGTGGTTGTTGGAATTGATGCATAAAAGAAACAAAAAGACCTTGTTATGACATGCTAAACTTCTTCATGCTAACCCTCAAGCCTATTACCAAAGAATTTGTAGTGGCACTTTGTAAAGACATCATTAGGTCTATTGAACTTTAGATGAGGAGTGTGCTTGTCATTGGGATGACTATTGTGAAGGAGATTATTATTCATCATAAGGGTTTAGTCAAGGCTAGTTAGTCTTTCTTCATTTTGTTTATCTTTTGCTATGTTTAGCTATCAATTGTCTAAAGTTTGTATGACTATCTATTATGCGACAATTTACTATATTTCAAATGTTATGTTGGTCATCTCTGTATATGTTGAAACTACATAAGATATCCTAATTATTTGTGTGATTTACAAAGATTTGTTTTGATAGTTAAGGTCAAGCTTTGTCTTGTCTATACTTTATCGAAGTTTATAATTATTGTAAATATTTTTAATTTATAATATAAATTTGTTTTTATTGACAACAAAACTAATAAATGTTCACAAGATTCTAAGTAAAATGTAAGTGTTTTTTTAAGGTACAAGGGGGAATCGATGATTATAACACATTATCATTCACACCACCAAAGATTGCATCATATTACTGCCATTATAACTTCTTAGCCATACATAATAGTTTGTGAATCATATCGAGCAAATTAGTGAAGCTTTAAGCTTAAGCTCACACACTATCATTCACACCACCAAAGATTGCATCATATTACTGCCATTATAACTCCTTAGCTAAACATCATAGTTTGTAAATCATATCGAGCAAATTAGTGAAACTTCAAACTCAAGCTTACGGCATTACCACTATTAATCCTAATCACTTAGACTAACTCTCACCAACAAATAAATATAAAATTAAAAACACAACCACTTTCAAATAAAATTTAAAAAATATATTTTTATTTAAAAAAACACCATTTTCCAATAATATTAATTTATATTTTATTTTATTTTTAAATTTTATAACCAGTTTTATTTTTAAATTTAAATTAATAATACAAATATTACATTTCTCATTAAGTTAAATATTTATATATTTGTAATGATTTAATTTGATTCAAGATTGCACAAAATTTTAAAAGACATCGTTTCATTAGAGACAAAACTCAAATCATTATAAAATTATTACCATATCTAAAATTTGCACCAAAATTTTATGTAAAGAAAAACATTAATACAAAATTAATTGATTCATACAGCTGCTAAATGTGCTATGGATAAATACTTTGACCGGATACTTTAGGATCCTGTACGGTGCCATAATAAATACCAGATGCCATTCTCTAAAAAGAAAACATTTATTGAAAGGAAATAAATGATTAACCGGAAGACCACCGTCCTTAGTTTTCACATCACTCTATCTCACAGACCAACTAACCGATAATAAATTGCCATCAAGCACTCAGCGCTCAAGCGTCGCATTGTCCACGCTATAATCGATCGATCCTTACAGTCACGCCCGGCATTATATACGACGAAGGCTGTCTTGTTCGCATTTGCTCTGTCATACTCTGTCACTGTATTGGCGTTCTTCCCCAGAAAATACTCGACATTCCTTCTCTTTCTTTTACTTTCCCAGGAAGTTCACAATGCTGAAGTTTGTGCTTCTTTTCAACCTTGACAGGGCTTAAACGCAGAAGAATCGAACGCGGAACCATGCTATTTTGCTGCACAGGGGTTTTTAGCATCCGAACGGTACAATTTGGCAGCGATTGAGCTTCGGATGGGTTCCACCGACATACTTATCCTGAGACAAGTGAAATGAGCTGCGAATCGGCTTAAGCCGGGACTGCAGTTAGGGAATTGATCATCAATATGCCGCTGGTAAGGTACGAGATAAGAAATGAATACAGTCTTGCCAAGCCGGAGTTGTACACTTCAGCTGCCAGGGATGACCCGGACACGCTACTGGAAGGGGTCGCCATGGCCGGCATCGTTGGGATCATGCGCCAGCTCGGCGACCTGGCCGAGTAAGTTTTCGATCATTCTTTCTTCTGTCGGTGTTTACTTTTTAGCTTTAATGTTCTGAGAATTCATCTTAATGGTACTGCCAGTCCGTTTTAGAAAAAATGAACTTCAATCGAAATGGCAGTGTAATGTTAGGTTTCTATTTAGTGGTTGCAAATGTTAATCAGGGGATTGACATGAGGGAGTGTATTAGATTTTCAGCACGTTCTCTGGAATACACCTAGTTAAAGATTGGGTTTGCTTTCTCGTAATAAATGTTCGTGGTAGTAAGCATACAAGAACATAGGTGTCTAGGGAAGCAGAAGGAATTGACGAAATGAAATGCGTAAACAGCTTCCAATGCTCGTGGTAGTAAGCATACAAGAACACAGGTGTCTAGGGAAGCAGGAGAAATTTATGAAATGAAATGCGTAAACAGCTTCCACGTTCACTTCATTTAATGTCATAGTTAAACCAAGCCAACGGGGATGTGGTTTAGAGAAGACAAAGACACATTGCATGAACGAATGCATGACTATTTTAATTGGTATGCTAATGCATCATCCATGCCTTTGTTGTGTCGTTGGATGCTACTTTAATGGAGTTGCAGGTCATTGTAGGATGTTGTAACTAGCACATGCGCATCTAAACCTGGGTTTGATATGACCTCGAGTTTGAGGTTGCAAGGCCCAAGGATGAATCCTGAGCTTCCTAGACTCTAAGTCCATATCAGACCCACACCTCCAAACCTGTGTCTGTCCAAGTGTCTATGGTCAGTTCATCTAATGCATCATCTAAATTCAATTCACTATTACACGCACCCTCTAAATGCAATTTACCATAATGCACACACAAGGAATTGGTGGATTGTGGTCATGAGGGCTGTAGATTGAACCACACTTCTCTTGTTGTACTAAAGGTTGATTCTTTTTTTGGTGGCGAATCAGCTAAATTCTATAGGTAAAGCAGTGGGGTTTGTATCTTTGATGTACTGTTAAAAATACAAGACTCCAAGTGTACTCTTTTGAGGGCTTCTGGCCTGTGGTAAGGAGAGATGCAGACAATTTTTCCACGGTTATAAGTTTGTTGAATCTCAGATTAATCAGAAATAACACTAGGCGTCTCCAACTGAACTGATTGATATATTTCTTGATATCAAAGAACTTCCCTATTCTTTTCGTCTGCTTGTCAAGCAGACACAGCTTTAATCAGTAGAGAAACAAATTAAAATCACCTGCCTTTGGTCTGATTGACCAAAACCAGACAGCAGGCTGTAAACACTCAGAATTTAAAAGTAGGGCATGACAAATGTGTGCACAGGAGAGTGGTGGGACTGGGCATATGGATGTGGAGCTGCTTGGTTTCGGAAAGTTGCATGTTTGAATGGGCAGAGCAGAAATAGTTTTGAATCTTGATGTGGTGCTAATCCCTGGAAACATTGACAAGTTCCATTATTTGAGTCTGCAGGGTATAAAAACGACCATAGCATTCAATAATATAATTCACCTGTGCTACTGAATGAGTTAGGATACTTGAAATGCTATTGCAATTACCTGTTTGCTAGCATAACAAACAAATGAGGAAACATTATTCGGTTCCATGCATGATGTGTTTCGATGCTTTTCCATGGAGCGGCTTCATATATAGTGATTTATGGGTAGGAAAAAACAAATTTGAAGGATCCACAGCTACAGGTTAGCTTTCAGAATTTGTAATTGTTGTTAGTATCCTGGTTCTTCATAAATGAAGAGTAGAAACATATAGAAGAAGGAGAGTCTCACGGTGATTAGCATGCAATTTAAGCCTATTTAATCAACTATGGCAGTGTGATGTGTAGAACTTGCTCCTGGGTATGGGCACCCTTGCAGCACATCCGATCCTCTCAGTTTAACTCGAAAGCATCCTCATTTTTCTCCTGGTTTAGGAATGGCTTTAGGTAATGTGAAAATTGTGCAAGGATTGCCAAGAATAGGGAAAAAAAATCAGGGATATATGCACACAGTTCCAGAAGTCCATAACTGCTTAGTGTGGATCTGCAAGAAGAGTTGGAGCAACTAAACCTACATGGTTGAGAGTGTCAATACTGTTGTAGCATGGGTGTCCTCTGGGGTCGCTATCAACATAGTCTGCCCATCAAAAACCTCTGGTGATTTTCATTGCCTGAAAAAGGTGTAGCCAAGGGCAGTGTTATATACTGCCCATAGTGATAGATGTAACCAGGGGTGAAAACTTCGAGAGTAAAAGCCTGTCTGGATTGGCAGTAAAAGCATGGGAGAAGCCCAAGGAGAGATGTGTGTATCATATTCTTCAACAGGTTGATATGTGCACTGGAAGAGTGATCTATGCTAAAGACTCCCAAAGTGGCTAGGAGCCAGATCATTATAAGGGGTTGTAGTTCAGGCCCCAGGGGTGTTTTACATTGAGATTTCACCTCATATGTTGTTCCACCAAAATGAGGAACATAGATTGCACCACTGCGCATATACCATCTATTCCGATCATCATGACCTGGATTGGATGTTTCTTGGACACAGTGAGGAACAAATTCTTAATTAACTGCTGC
This sequence comes from Pinus taeda, assembly GCA_000404065.3. Lineage (NCBI taxonomy): Eukaryota > Viridiplantae > Streptophyta > Pinopsida > Pinales > Pinaceae > Pinus > Pinus taeda. The sequence continues at coordinate 206,474 of APFE031049925.1, forward strand.
TAGAAAAATTGCAGTTTTGTGCTATATGTGGTATTGTGAACACTGTAGGTGTCTACCAAAACCAATTGAATGGGAATCTTAGTGTCGATGGTGCCTCGGTTCTTGGCATGGGAATTTTTGGGAATGATGCTGTTGCCCTTGTCAGGTAAAGAGGCCAGGCATTGTTGTGGCATATCACGCTGAGAGTGTGCTGAAACTGAATACTGGGTGGTTGGTAAGAGAGCTGAAGGGGATTGCAGGATGAGCTCTGGGTAAACTAGGGAGGAAGGAATAGCAAATGGGGTGGGAACAAGTGTAGTTGGAACTTGAGTAAGAAAACGTTGTCTTTGGGATAGGTGGAGGGGTCAAGATTGTAGAACAATCATCATTTAAGAGCTGCATGGAGATTGGGGGAGGTGGAGAGGGGTGATCAGGCTTGTCAAGGTGCACAACATAGAGAGAAACTCATTTGTGCAAGCTAACTTGGTGGAGAACAACATCATTACTAGAGATAAGGGAGGGGGGCTGCAGTGGTAGCGGACTTAAGTTCGTATGCTTTGACATCCTTGAAAAGCTTATAGGTATTGCACCCAGCATCATACAAGGCATGTTGTTGATGCTAGTATGGGATACTCAATATCAAATAACATAGTCAAGGGGAGAAACATCATGGTGGATGAGCACGGTTTCCCCTTCACTTTAGGCTGGCTCCATGAAGCCATGGGGTGTTATCCCAATCTACGGAAATGACCCTGTAGAGTAGATCATTGTATGCACAATACAAGTCACTTCAATGACATACACCTTAATACATAGTTAGATAGACTAGTGCCAAGCAAGTATTAAGATGTCTTTATAATATTCCACGAGAAACTAGAGCATAAATTATCACAATATAATGAGACTAGGAGCTAATTAACAAGTGCTAGATCTGAAATGATAATATTTTATAGAAGAATATAAATCAACACTTATATTTCACCCAATAATCACAAGAATAAGTACCTTTTAGTGCGCAAGAGTGAAATACAATTGCACAAACCAAGCATGAGAGTTATGCTTGAGTTAACATTGAGTATATGCTGAAACAGGACGAGCTTGACACTGTCCACAAATTCCAGAATCTGATTTGTGATGAAGAAAATGCAGATTTTGGGTGAGGAAAAGCAACCCATGAATGCTTAAATGCACTTGGAACAATGAACCTTGGTTGCATTTTCCAGGCAATGAAAACAACATGTAAAGACAGCCCAACAATGACAAATTACCAGTCTTAAGGAATAATAATCATGAAAAAAAGACAACTTGTAAAAGAGAAGGTGTTGAATACCCCTAGGGTTTCACCAAAATCTCCAAATTCAAATATAAACACAATGAAGCACTTAAAAGATAAATTTCACCATTAGACTATGTTAGATAAACTTTAGAGACAACTAGAAATGGAATATAAGCTAGAGTAGGGTTAGAATGCATCTTTTAAGGTCAAACATTAGCTTTTAGGATTTCACCAATTTTATTTTTCTTGCTATCATTTAATTTCCAAAATTAGTAAATACCTTAAATCAACCCACAAAAAGTTAGATAACACCTTTAAGCACAAATGTATGTGGTTGGTTTTTCATATTATGGTTAGAATTAAACAATTAAGCATGAACCCTTGGACAAAACTGTCTAGAAAGATGAATAAGTTGTTAACTTTGCACTAGACAATGAATACATATTTTTTGTCAGAATTATATATATATATATCTTATATATATATATATATTATATAATATATATATATATATATATATATATATATATTATATATATATATATTATATATATATATATCCTTTACAACACAAGAAATAAAATGATTTGGATTTTAGGGTTTTTTTGGTTGTTTGTTGGGAGAAAGCTTAGTGCCTCGTCTCCACTTAGAACATATGGGGTTAAGTAAGATACCCCTTTAAGATTTGGTTATTCAAGGCTTCTGGATTAGAATAAGTGACTAGGGTGTATAGACCATGTAATCCCTTGTTTAGTTATGACCAATCATGAAAATCAAGACTCTATAAGAAGGGTTTCCTTAAAAGGAATAACTTTCAACAACAAGATCAACAATGGTGTGGAAAAGAATACTAAAACGGAAACCCTTGTCAAGGAGCATAAAACTAAACAAGCCAAAAGATTGAGCACTTTCCAAGCCAAAAAGGCGAATGTGCAAGAAACAAACCTGAGATGTCCTCCTTCCAAGTGACAAAGTTGCTTTTCAAATGGAGTGATCTTGCAAGCTAGTAGAAGTCTTTAACATTCACAAATATATCTTCAATGTGTTGGAGAATGTAGTAGGGCAGCTAATCAAACAATGCTCCTTATCCTTAATAATTACTTGTGAACTTTAGTTAGCTTCTTCTTGTTCTTTATTAAATTATCTTCATCAAATGATTATCAAGAGCATAAACCAAAAAGATCATAAAACACAGAGGACACAAAATATAGGCTCCAAGCCAGGGCAAAACCCCTCCAAAGGGAAAACCCAAAAGAATCTCTTCTCTTCTTCTAGAATTTGATCAAATGAGAAAACCAAGACCCAAAGACCAAAGTCAAACCTCCTCCAAGCACCAAGTTAGCCCTCTAGAGATTTCTTCTTCGAACAAGTTCAAGTCAACAAGGTCAAAAGTCAAACTTCAAGATTCCTAGTCAAAGCAAAGTTTCGGCCTTTTATTTCAGACGTGCAACTTTGGACTTGCAATTCTCGTCCCTCTGCAACTTAGACTTGCAATTCTCGACTTCTTGCAACACTGTAGAAACCCTAATTTTGAATATGTGGTAGAAAAGATCAAATTTTGTCTTCATCCTTTACTTCGACTTTTTTCCTTTGCTTCTAGACTTCTTCGCTATTCTTTTTCTTGCTTCCTTGTTGCAGATCGAATATATGTGTTCAAGTGAGTCAAATCTCCTTCTATATATATGCTTTTCACTAGGTCGAATACCCCTCTCTAGGCTGACTTGTTGCTGGTAGGGCCGACTTGTGCTTGGAGGCTAATTTTGACTTTCTAGACTCAAAAAAATATCCTTTTCATGTTACAACTTTCCTAATAGGGTCTTATACAAATGATAAAGACTCTTTTGACTCAAGAAAAATATTCTTTTGACTAGACAAACACTAGGAGTTTGAAATGCATGCTTGACCTAGATGACTAATACAAATAGAGCATGAATCCTAGGCTAAAATAATGTTTTTCTTTCTTCTTTTGCTTGTAACATAAGATATACATAATTACATGAGTACAATGACAATTATGAAGATCAAAACTAGACACATTTTCCAACACTCCCTCTTAACAAGGGAGGTATTCATAATTGTACCACCGGTACAAGGATTTTCTCAAGCTGAAGAGTCGGATTGGTAAGCCATCTTTAAGCATCAACACCATAACCAACATTGTCAACATAGTAAGGCCTTAACTTGACAAGCTTTATTTATATCAGAGCATAATGCTGGGAGGCTTTACGTGAGACACCACACCACCTCTCAAGGTACATGCTCCATCCGGATGTTCACTAGGTATGTCCTTTTAGGACTATTCTTATCTTGGATTTCCAATCCTCAAAGAATATCGGTCCTCTTTGGCCACTCTTGTCTTGGATACTTGTCCAATCCTCAAAGAGTGTCGGTCAACAAGACTACTTCCTATCTTGGATTTTATATCCTTAAGGAGTATTAGTCTTAGATGCTTATCCAATCCTCCATTCTCCTCCCTAGTGCCTTCACTAAGACTTACGACTATTAGTCTTGGTCTAGTGCATGACACATGGAGAATATGATCTCTTTAACATCACTCCCTCTCAACCTAGAGAGGAGATTCTCATTCCCTGTTGATTGGGAAATGGATCCTTGCGCCTTCTCAAATATTTTATGGAGACTTCTTACTCCCTCTAAAGCATAGAGGAGGTTCTTTTACTTCCTTTCAATAGGGAAGCTTTCTAGTGTGTCTTCATAATTACATCAACGACTAGTCCTTCATGGAGATCTTGAAGTAGCTACATGGCTCCTCCTTTTGAGCTTTCATCTTCCTGAATGTACTAGAGCCAAATTGTGATAGGATTTGGGCCATGAATCTTTTGTTGGGTATGTGTTATATTCTTTCCACGATTAGCCCCAGGCACAATGTGGGGGGGTGGGGGGTCGCAACTCCCTTTGTCGGGGGGGTTTGTAGGGGGGTTGTAGCTCCGGTCGAGGGCACCATAGTTATGTTCTAATCCAAGGTTAACGATTTGGGGTTTATGAGTGTTTTGACCTGTATATAATGTATTGTAACATTGAAAGAAACATAATGAAAAATCAATATGGTTTTCTTGATTTGGGTTCTAGGAGAAAATCTCTGTGTATATTTTATGTTCTTGCCATTGTATATATATATATATATATATATATATTTTTTTTTTTTTTTGTTCTTTCAGTTTTAGGAATTTGTTTGCAGGTGATTTTTGTACAGGGTTAAAACCTACATTTGGTATTAGAGCTATTACGAATTCAAGAGGACACCTTTGCTGTTGAGTTGTTTTTCTCGGGTGGTAGACCTTGTTACAATGGGAGATCTCTGGGATCGATTCTTGTGCTGAAAGAAGATGACGAACAATGGGAAGATAGAGATCGAGAAATTTAACGGACAAAGTTTTGAGTTGTGGAAGCTCAAGATGGAGGATCTGTTGGTAGACAAAGATCAGTGGATCGTTGTAGACCTAGGTATGACACCAACAAGAATGTCAGCAGAAGATTGAGCAAAGTTAGATTAGAAGGCGAAGAGCACAATACGATTGTGTCTCTCAGATTCAATATTGTTGAATGTATCAGGGGAGGTTACAACAAAGGATTTGTGGGACAAGTTAGGGACTTTATATCAATTTATGTCTCTGGTGAACAAACTGTTCCTATGGAAAAAGCTGTGTAACTTGAGGATGAAGGATGGAGACTCAATAACAGAGGATCTGAATGACTTTAATACTGTGGTAAGTCAGTTGTTATCTGTTGATATTAAAATTTCAGATGAAGATAAGTGTATTAGTCTGTTGTGTTCTCTACTAGACTTGTAGGATAGTCTGGTTGTTTCTATAGGTAGCAATACAACTACCTTGAACTTTGATGAAATAGTCTCATCCTTGTTGTTGAAGGAGATGAGACGAAAAAATATGGAGAGCCAAAATGGAGATGCCTTGTCTATAAGAGGATGGTCCCAAAATAGAAATAGAAATAAGTCCTCAAGTGGGAGATCTAAATCTAGAGGGAGATCTAAATCTTCAGGAAAACTTGTAAAGGTATCTTGGAAATGTGGAAAAGAAGGGTACTACAAAAATGATTTTAGATGAAAGGAAAGGGATATGATGATGCTCCTTTTGCAGAGGTGAAAAAAACCTCAGATGAAGGTAGGGATGTGTACTTGGCTTATTCTTCAAATACATGCGTAGATCATGAGGCATGGTTGATTGACTCAGGTGCATCCTTTCACTTCACTCCCCATAGGGAGTGATCTGCTAGTACGAGAAATATGATGGTGGTGATGTCTTCCTAGGGAATGACAGGAAGGCTAGAATCATAGGGCGCGGAAAAGTCAAGCTGAAGTTACGAGGTGGAAGGATTAGAACACTTCTTGGTGTTTTGCACATTCCTGTATTGGCCAAAAATTTAATTTCTGTAAGCAAGATGGATGTTGTCGGTGTAAAAACAGTGTTCGAGAAAGATACCTGCAAGATGGTTCGGGGAGCATTGGCGTTGATGCAGGGAGTTCGGATTGAAACTCTATATAAGCTTCTGGGTAGCACTGTTATTGATGGGTGCAATAGTTCCGTGGTTCCTGAAAGTGGAGCAGAAAATCTAGTGGTCTTTGGAGAAAGGACTATGTTGTGTCGTCAAAGACTTGGACATATTGGAGAAAAGGGCCTTGGAATACTGCATGGTAATGGTATGGTAGAAGGCATGTCTAATTGCTCTTTGGATTTTGATTTATGTGAATATTGTGTATATGGGAAGCAAAATTGGGTGAGTTTCCCCTCTGGTGTTAAGAGGGCGAAAGGGATATTAGAGCTTGGGTGCAGTGATGTTTTTGGACTTGTGTCGGTTCCATCACTAGGTAAGTCTGTGTACTATGTCTCATTTATAGATGGCTTCTCAAGGAATACATGGATATATTTCCTCAGGAAGAAATCTGAAGTCTTTGACAAGTTTAAAGAATATAAGGCGTTGGTCGAAAATTAGATAGAGAAGAAGATTACGGTGTTGAGGACAGATAATGGTGGATAGTTTTGTAAGAAGGAATTCAAAGAGCTATGTAAGAAGTGTGGTATAGCACGACAAAAGATGACTCCATACGCACCTCAACAAAATGGAGTTGTAGAAAGAATAAACAAGATGTTGAAAAGGCAAGAAGCATGCTTAGTGGTGCCAGGTTAGGAAGAGAATTCTGGGCGGAGGCAGTGGATACTGCATGTTATCAGTTTAACAAATCACCTTCATCAGTGTTGGAGGATAAGACTCCACATGAGGTATGGATTGTTAAGAAACCCTCTCTCTCATAACTGGGTATTTGGTTGTGATGCATATGTACATGTTCCAAAGGAGAAAAGAACTAAGTTGGATAGTAAATCTAAAAGGTGCATCTTTATTGGGTATAAGGATGGTTTAAAATGTTATAAGTTTTGGAACCCAGAAACAAGGAAGGTTGTGTATAGTCAAGATGTGGTGTTTAGAGAAATGAAAGATGCTATTAAACATGAAGTCATACCAAAGAAAAAGGAACCAGAGAAGATAGAGTTTGAACTAAAAGAGGAAGAATCAGATTCTATAACAAATAAGAATTAGAAGAGGAAGAGCAACACACTCCAGTTTTGGGGAGATCACTTCGAGAGAGAAGGTAGCCAGAGAGGTACAGTCCATCTACTTTTTGTTCAAGTTTTTCTTTATCTATTACTGGTGATAATTCCAGAATTGTCAAGGAGGCAGTGGATTTAGAGGATGGAAAACTCTAGAAGGAGGCCATGGTTGAAGAAATGGCATCTTTAGTAAAAAAAAGACTTGGGATTTGGTGGAGTTGCCGGCTGGAAGGAAACCCATTAGCAACAAATGGGTGTTTAAGAAGAAAATGAATGTAGAAGGCAAGGTGGAGAAATACAAAGCTCGGTTGTTAGCAAAAAGTTATTCCTAGGTGCGAGGAATTGATTTTGGTGATATTTTTCTCCTGTTGCCAAGTTAACTTCTATTAGGTTACTTTTATATGTTGTTGTTGCTTTTGATTTTAAGGTAGAATAGATGGATGTGAAGACAATCTTTCTTCACGGGGATCTGGAAGAAGAGATCTACATGAAGCAACCATAAGGCTTTGTGGTCAAGGTTAAGAAAAAACTAGTATGCATGTTAAAATGTCTATTTATGGGTTGAAACAGTCACCAAGGATGTGGCATCAAAAATTTGATGCATATATACGGGGACTTGGCTTCACAAGGAGCAAAGCAGATCACTATGTGTATTTTAAAATAATTGGTGACCGTGTTATTTATATGGTCTTGTATGTGGATGATATGTTACTTATTGGAAATGACAAAGAAATTATCCAAGATTTGAAGACTCAATTGTCCTCTAAATTTGACATGAAGGATCTTGGTGTTGCAAACTATATTTTGGGCATGGAAATTAAATGAAATTGGGCAAAGAGGAAGCTCTGGTTAAACCAGAGGAAGTATGTCGAGACAATATTGTAGAGGTTAAATATGCAAGATAACAAACTGGTGAAGGTTCCTATTCCTGTAGGTGTAAATTTATTACCTAAACAGTGTCCCAAGACGCTGGAAGAGGAAGAGGACATGTCTCGTGTTCCATATGCGAGTGTAGTTGGTAGCCTGATGTATGCAATAGTCTGTGTTTTCGTTCAAATTGTACACAAAATTGCAACAACGTTGAGGGCAGGGGCTGTCACTTTGATCCCTGCCCTCTCCGTTGAAGCTGTCTCCTTAAATGCAGGTTAAAGGGGGTAGTCCCTACGGATGAGAAGATGCGAAACTTGTTGGGAACCAACAAGTGCAGGAGACACAATTGAATGGCCTAGCAACTTGGTCTAAAATTGAATGGCAAGTATGATTATTAAGCACAATTAGATTAGATTCCTTAAGATATAAGTGAGAGACCAATGCTTTTAAATTAATTACTTGCACAATATAGATTAATATTCCAAGTTACGGAATGAACAATTGTTGTGAGATGCAAATTCTATCCTAAATGAAGTGCAGGACCTAGATCTAATGTGTGATGCAGGATCTTGGTTAATTTTAATTAGATGTCCTATCTAGGTGAATCCTTCCTCTCAATTCTTTTGAAACTAGTCTCGAACGCAAGTTGTAGAGAGAAGCATAAAGGAAAGAGGCTAAGGCCTCATTAACGATACTTCCTGTGGGGTTCTAACCAACTAGGTGCCTTCATTCCTATAAGGGATTGCCCACAAGAGAACTACAAGGTCGCCTATGCTAACTGCGAATGAGGATCTAGACTTGTCAAATTGTGTGGGCAAGGTGGTCCTATCTTTCTTACAACCAAGCTTATGCTTGGAGGTATATTGTAGAAATGCACTTCTAATCTAGAGTGAAGGAGCAGATATGAGTGATTGCTTCAATGAGATTATAGATGTATTAAATGCTTCAACAAGATTAGATTACTCGAAACGAGATGCTCAAAATGATATTTCTTAACACAAGATGACAAGAGCAATTAATGAAGCATTTTAGAGAAGAGATTATCCCAATGAAACAAGATTAGCAATTTCGATTATCCAAGATGCTTATTAGAGCTTATTAATGTGTCAATTAGATCTCATTTAATTTCTCATCTACAATTAGAAACAAGAGCAACTTTAGAGCACAATGTTGAGACAATATCTACTTATCACTTAGATGATGAATTGACTGCAATTTCTTCTTAAGCACAAATGTAACCAAAACCAATTAAGCACAAAGAGAGATGAGATTGCTAATAGTGATATGCAATGCAAGAGAAGACTAACAAATGCATTCAACTACCAATGAGATGCTGATGCAATGATGCAAAATGCAAAGAGGCAATGGTACTATCTTAACAATGAAAATGCAAGAGTGCAAGAGACAAGTTAATGAACTAACTAGCTATCCTCAAGATGCAAGGCTCGTACAATTAGCTCACTAGTGATTCTTCACAATGCTATTACTCAGATTTAAACAAATTAGGTCAGATTGCTTTCACCATGAAATCAATCCCAAAACTTGAATGAAAAGTTTACAAAAACAAGCTATTTAAGCCTTTAGTTGATGTGTGTTACTTCTTAGAGTTATTAGGCTTATTTGGAGGTGTTTAATACTTGATTATGCCACTGTTTAGATTAGTATTCAGATCTGATTATCTATGACAGTCAACAAATGAGAGGAAAGGAGAGAGGATCAAGCCCTTTAGGCCTAGCGTCTTAGCTTCAATAGCAAATTTGTGTTGTTGGGGCACAAAAGAGGCTAATTTTGACCTTGAAAGAGTGATGTAAGACTTCCAACCCCTGCAACCACCAGTGATTAGATTGAAACCAAAGGAATGCTCTCAAAACCCCATGACTATGGCAAATCTAGGCCTTGTTGGCCCGCGACTATGATAATTGAGCAAATATGGCAAGTGCAAGCCCCAAAACTTGATGTGCAGCCTTCACAACTAGGAGATTGGCCTTCGAAAAGTCTTGCAACTCAAATATATTAGTGGGGAAGCAAGATTGATGTTGGATTATGCCACTTAGAGCATGAAGCTAGGGCTTTTAGGCCTTCTAGTGTTTGCGGCCAGGCCTAGAAGTGGCCTTAAGGCTAATGGATAGGCCTCAAAGGCCTTGGATAATGAGCCTGCAAAACCAAGATTAGTCCACAAATTCACAAATTTTCAAGCCCAAATGAGATAAAAAATACAATGGCAATCTAATGATGGAAATTCCTCAAAACCCATGTATTAGGCCTGCAAAACAAGGTTAGATGGAAAATAAATCAAATCCAATGCGAGTAGCAAGCCTCCAACCGTTGCTAGAAAAGCTAGCGACTAGGCCAAAGAGGCCTTCAATTCCTTGCGACTGTCCTTGATGAAGCAAATGAGTGGTTTTGAGCCACAAAAATTCAGATGAGAGCCACAAAATTGACTTGCAAAGCTTTAAGATTAGAAATACTTGTAAAAAAACCAGATTCTACAGCAAATAGGCCCTTTTAGGCTAGCGACTCCCTCTTAGAGGCTAGGAGTTGACTTTATGGCACTTGGGTTTTGTAGCTTAGGGTCTCTAGTCCCCAAATCAACCCTCCTTGGCTGAACGACCTCCTTCTCTAGGCTAGGTGACCCCTTCAAATGCTGAATACCCTCTCAAACCTTTACCGTCTAGACTAGGTGAGATTTAGGCCCTTAACTCTTGAACTTCCCTTTGAAAATTTGATCCTTTGGCACTTGTAAGTCAAATAAATAGAGCCAAACCACATGGTCTCAAAAATTCTAAAATAAAAACCCCAAAATATTATTCACAAGATGAGAAAAATAATATCTAAGGTTTAGAAAATGATTTACAATATCTACAAGAGAAATATTAGCTCTAATTAGCAAATGAATCATTTAAAGCCCAAGTAGATTTTGGAAATAAATAAGAGATTTTTATTTTAATTTAATGCACTAGCCAAGACCTTGCACCATAAATTCGTTAGATAAGCTTAGAGTTCAGACAAGATGTGGTCACCTCAAAGTCCATGTACTTGGGCAATGCCCAAGTGCTAAATACGTGAAGATCTCTACACAAAAGACAAATTATTAGTTCCAGAGGGTTCGATTCACACAAATAGACTAGAGATCTAGAGATGCCTGCTAGATCTACCAGCTTCAATATGTTTACTCTAGCCCAATACCTAAAGCAAGATACCTGTGCTAATAGATAATCCAACCACTGGCTATGGAACAATAATACTCAACAGTAAACGCGATTAGAGCATAAAATTATTCAACACATACCATGAATCATCAAGAGAGGGACAACTTGAATTGAAACCTCGAAGACTTTTATTAAAAGTTTTCCAGCAGAGCTTAGCTTAGTACAAAAATCTTTTGTCAAATGAAGTTACAGTGAAGAGCTTGAAAGCTTCCTTATATAGAAAATGAGAGGGATTAACCCCTCCAAGTGGAAATAACGGCTAGTTGCATTGATCCATGTGGGAAAAATTCATCCCTTGATTAGTTGGCACAAATCTCTAAAAAAATTCGATCTTCCTTGTTCACTGTGTTGGAGGGTCAAAATTTGACTTTTGGACCAGTGTAGGACCTTCAAAAAATATAATTATCATTACTTATGCAAAATAATTCACTTCTTTGCCCAAAAAATTCAATTTACTGGAAAATAATCTTATCTTGCCCAACTAATTTCTGGACTGGGTCCTTTTGCCTTGGAAACGAGGCTTTTTATTTTTGACTTGCATATTTTCCTTTGCAAATAGCCTCAAATAATTTTTGATGATTTTTTTTCACTTGGAGGGTAATCAATTTTCCCTTCATTTTATTTTTTGACAATTTCTGGCTAATTTTTATTTTAATTTTTGTCAGAAATTAAAATTAATAGACTCAAGAGGGGATTGTATCTAATTTTTTTTTTGGTAATGGGGTTCTAATTATGAGGAAACATTCACCAAAAATATTCCTAGATAACACGTTTACATCAAGATATTACAAATTCAACCCTTAGAAGGGGAAAATACACATAGACCAAAACTCTTAGTCTTAACCGATAACGAGCAGCCCCTTGCAGCCACCAAATAGCTTGATGTGCCTCTATCTCCGTCACCTGAGCTAGTCATATGCTCCTTCGCCCATTTGATATGATCATATGTTTGAAGGCGGGCCTTCCAACCCTGAAGGTATGGCTTTTCATTGTGTAGTTGGGTATTTTTGTTTACTTATGACAGACACTTTGGGGCATGGATTAGTGGGGGGATTCGACAAAAAGAATGGGCTTGGTTTGTACTATTGTCTCCTTTGTCCAATTTGATGGTTAACCTTGTGTCTTAGTCCTGTGGGATCTCCTTTATTGGCTACTAGCTTTAGAGGTGGCACTACATGGGAAACCCCAATTTTGGTTGCTTGGTCTCGCTTCCCGACACCATACACGTCACTCCCCTTCGCTCATCATAACCCCATTCACCATATTTCCCATCTGGGTCCACATTTGTCCATTGGGTCCACAAGGAGTTAGCCTCCCCTTTCCCTGGTCCACACTTTGGGTCGGGCCTAGAACGATGCCTAGGAGATTGATGTAGTTAAAAGAAAAGAAAAAAGCATAATTTGGCCACTCTCAACAGGAAATGTACCCTAAAATGCAAAAGATGGCTGAGACATACAAATTTAGCATGTGGGCAAAAGCCAAACATGAGCTCTACCCCTATCATCATGGCCATCACCCTGGTTCATAGGGCCCTTCATGTTGGCCCCTTACATCATTAGGGAACCCATGATTGTCCCAGCCCCAGGTGTGTGATGAACTACCCCACTTTAAGGGGGTATTCATTGCTAAATCTTACATATCATGCTTTCATCCCCTGGAGCCCCAAGTAGTTACAAAAAAGAAAAATCTATAAAAGGCAAACGACATATGAAGAAGGGTGGAAAAACAATGGTCAGGGTAATTCATGTACCACAATTGCTCCCTCCTACATTCATATACCCAAGTGTGGGCTTCCCTTATTTTAGCTACCCTTCTAATGTGGGATGTGACTTGGAGCCTTCCCCAAATACTCCACTCCATTCCATCATTATTTCACATACCACTTGCCATTTAATGGATGTACCATGGACATTTCACCCCCTTAGAGGCTGAAACCACCTAATAGGGTCCTTGGTTAACCTTCTTCTTGAACTTGGAGACACGTGTATATTTTGAAGCCCATTATGGAAGGGCATGCCACTATGAAGTATGCACTTGGTTCCATGATTTGTAAGTTCATTTACTCAATTGCACTAATGTTTGGTTGTACTGGAAGGTGAGGGGACACATTGGATCTTATACAAGATTGCAAGTGGGTCTTTGTTTGAGGTTTGGTCTCCCTATACGTGGTCCAAGCCCTCCAGAGGGTCATATTGGCATTTGTAGTGTGAGCGTTGAGAGCCACGGGTCTCCACCATAGTAGAGAGCAAATAGCCACTTCACGGGATCCTTCAGTTTTGCTCATGGCTTGCTCGTGTTGCACCTATTGGATGATTATGATGCACTTGGACCACCTTGCCCAGTTGGCTCCCCACCTACACTACACACTTGACCACTGGTCCAAGACCCAGATGAGGATGTGTCTCATCATGAGAGACAATGGGAGGGCTTGCATCGTTCTTCGAGCTCTTATAAATGGGATACAAGATTGTTCGATCCATTTGAAGACCCATGAGGATGTTTTGTGCCCCCATAGCCACGTGGGGGCACCATAGGTCATTTGTTTGGATATCAAGGGGCCAACCCCTTTATCACTATGTTTGGAGCTCATTCACTCATCTTGGCACAAATTGGACTCCACTAGGTCTCCCCAATGGCCCTTCAACCTATTGTATCTATTATTTTTCCCTCTTGGGAGGCTTGTTTTTGTATTATGGAGCTATCTTGGTGGGCTTGTCACCAAGGAATCTTATTTTGGCACATTATTTGATTAGTTGGGGCATTATTAGGTCTTATTAGGCAAATCGAATCCCTTAGGGAGGATATATATTGATGTGATGATCATTTCATTTGATCATCACTTGGTTTTGGACTTGTATATCTTCTTGAGAATTTCGCTAGCCTTATTGATGGACGAATTGAAACCTTGATGCATTTTGATGTTTGGAAAGACTTATCTCTTGTCACGGAGCTTCAATTTTTGTCTCTATTCGTGATTGGAAAATTTTGCTATACTTGTAAGTGTCTTTTGCATGGTTTCTTTCTCATGTCTTGCAGTTGTATAATGTATGGAAAATTTTCGCTCATGAAGTTGGTGTAGTTGCCTTAATGAAATGCAAATTTGTTGATCTTGTCTTTGTGAGGGCTTTTTCATATGTTTATGCAAATTATAGTGAATGAATGTACTAGGAGTATATGATTATTCATAATTGCCTTGATAAGTCATCAATTGTAGCATCAAAGAAGTATAAAATTCCCTAGTAACCTAGTTGTTGCTTCTAGGGCCATGCGAAGTTGCTGGGGAGCTTCTTGATTGGGTATAAGCATCTCTAAATATTGAATCTCATTGACTCCATTCTCCCAATAGGCTAGGCATTGGTCCAGTCGTAGGTGATACCAAAATGAAGATTTTTCTCACCTCCTCCTCTTTTCCGAGCCCTAACCTTAGAAGGCTTCCTAGGGCATCACACGAAATCTTTTGTATCCATCCAAAATTGATGAAATTTGGTCTAGAGTTGTGCTGGTCTATTCTTGAGAGGTCCTCCAATTTTGAAGCCATTTTGACGGTGGAATCTCGAGTTTTGGAAAGCCCTAGCTTGCAAATCATTCTCCCTAGGTTTCCTTTGTTTAGTGGCTTTATCAAGGATCATTGTAGCAAAGTCTCAAGTCAAATCCAACCTCTTGATCCTTCTTCTCCTCCCTCACTTGGTCAAGCCCCTTTGTTTGAAGTTTCATCCTAAAAACCTTGACCTCATTTGGGTCCACTAGGGCTTCTTTGTGGTCTCGCAACATTATCACTCCAATTTCACAAGGATTGCTTGGAAATCCTATTCTTTTAGGATTCTTTGGTCCAGGGCACTTCTTATCAATAAATACTCCTCAACCCTAGGTCTAGGTCTCCTCCTAGCCCTCCTTGGAGAGCCATTCACCTTGCTTCTAAAGCAAGCAATCCCCACCATTAGAGTCTCTCCTTTGAATAGGCTCTTGAAATCACTATCCACACACACCATTGATATACTTCTTGTAGTAAATTTCCCCAACACCGAGACTCCTCCCATCGGTGAAAGTTCGTAAAGAGTAGGGAGCTTTAGCTGAGGTGACAGTGGGCTATTGCTCCATTGTTGCCACTTGACCTAGTAGTTGCTCCATAGGAACTCCTCCTAGGACCCCTACTAGTTTGAGTGGAAATGAGCTCCACCCTGGCTTTGGGGTTATATTTGGTAGAGAAACTCTACCAATTATCCATGTTTACAAACTCAGATATTTTGGTGAGGTTAAAAAACTCCCTAGAATGAAACCCTTTGAGAAGAATCATAGGCTCACCTAGGTGTTGTTGCATGGTTTAATATTTATACTAGAATCATTTTTATATTGCAAAGGTAGAATTTGGGATTACAATGATGATATTGACTCAAAATTTTTATTCCATTGCTTTATACTTTGCTTCTTAGACTGTTGACATGTACATGGTCAATAGTTTGTACTAGACCAGACATTGCACAAGCAGTGGGAGTATTGAGCAGGTTTATGTCAAAACCAGGGAAGGATCATTGAACGAAAGTGAAGTGGGTTTTCAGGTATTTGCGTGGCACTTGTGATTATGGTTTGTGCTATCAAGGAAGAACAAGATTGGACAAAATGTTGGACATACGTGGCTTTGTTGATGCAGACTGGGTTGAAGACCTGGATCAGAGAAGGTCTACAAGTGGGTATGTGTTTAACCTATTTGGAGGAGCAGTAAGTTGGATGAGCAAGAGACAATTTGTAGTGGCACTTTCAACTATAGAGGTTGAATACATGGCAACCACACATGTAAGCAAGGAAGCAGTTTGGTTGCAGAGATTGTGTTCAAGTATGGGGTTGGTACAACGATCTATAAGGATAGACTGTGATAGCCAAAGTGAAATTTTATTGGCAAAGAACCCTGCCTATCATTCGAAGACAAAACACATTGATGTTCAATATCACTTTGTGAGGGATATGGTTGAAGACAAAAAAGTGTTGCTGGTAGAGATGAAGATTATGTACCTGCTAATCTTCAATAACAAATACAACCAAGTACAAATATATAGGAGTATGAAGTTAACAAAATAGGGTTAACATGTCATTACAACGGGAGCATCAAAATAATCAAACTTTAAATATCCAAAACCTAAACCTGGTTAGGTTTACAATCAGTAAGGTTTTCATCTTTCATACCCTAGACTTTCACATCTATCTATGCTAGGTTTTTGTCATAAACCCCAGATTCCATTCATCAAGACTAAAGCCTTAGATATCAACAACAACATCAGGTTAGAATTTCAATCATAGTGAAAGTATTTTGTTTCATTGTCAAGCCCTAGAAACTTGTATCAATCTCTACTAGGGTTTTTGTCGTAAACCCTAGACAGAGGCATCAAAAACCCCAATGTTAGATATACAATGACTTGACCAAGCTAGGGTTTCAAACATACAAAAACACATACACCTAGGGTTTTATTCCTAGGATTAATACAAGGGTTTTGCCATAAACCCTAATTTACCGAACTCAAAAAATCTAAGGTTTCATCAAGACACCCTAAACATCAAGAGAGTAGGATTTTATCATTTGTTATAGACTTTATTAACAAACCCTAAGGAGGCTAGGGTTTCATTATCAACTTACCCTAAGCATCAAAAGGATAGGGTTTGATAGTGAACCTTAAACGTTCGAGTTTTACCAAAGTGAGTAAAAGATAGATATTACAATAAGGATTGATTTGATCTAAAGATCAATCATCCTTGACAACATAAGAATCTTTATAGCACAACCCTAGACATGAAAAAGTTAGTAATATAAAGCAAATTTAAAAAATGATTGTACCTTCTTATATACTACAAATTTTGCAATTTTGCAATTTTGCATACATTGAGTTGCTCTTACAACAAACCTTGTAGGGTTTACAAATGAAGGATTCCCTCTACAACAAAGCTTCTTAGTTTCCTTTTTGAAGACCCCCTCTGAATCTGTTCCTTTTTGTGAGAAGATGGAGGCTTCTTCTTGAAGAACTCCTTTATAAGATCAACTTATTTATATGTACCTGCAACATTTGCTTGACAAGTATTACCAAAAATACACAAGTACAAGAGAATGATCGTAACCTAGGGTTTTTATATCCAATCCAAAAATATCAGGTCTAGGGTTTTCAATTACCAATTAAGGTTTCTATTCAAGTATCATCTAGGGTTTATAATTCAAAATCTTTCCACAATTCATGAAAACTTGTATCAAAAACCTAAACCATGCTTTATGCAGACCATATGTTAATTTTAGATAACAATGGTATGTTCTATGCTTGCATCAATTACTTCAATGTCCTTTTATTAACCCAATGATAATTTCCACTTAAATTTCAATAGCAATCACATAAACCATTAATCACATTGACAATAACTGTAGATAGAACTTAAACAATAAATGCAGAAGAGAAGCCAAGACAAAAGAACACGAGAATTTGGCTCAAGCTAGGGGAAAACCCCAAGATTGGGAAAAAAAACCCTTGATCAATCCTTCTTATTATAAATATCCAATGTTCAGCACAAAGAGAGTACAATAATACAAAGTCAAAGTCAAAATTGACTTGCCAATTTGATGATCCAATACCATTGTCCAAAACAGCCTAGCCAAATATGCAATTCCGCCCTTAGTTAACAACAATAAAATTATGCCCTAACCAGAAAGTGAAAAACAATAAAAGTCTGGTCAAACTCTTCCAAAACAGCGCAGTCAAAGGAGAGAGGAACTCATTCTCTCTTGATAGTCAAATAGTAGCAAAAACAATGAACTTTGAAGTGGTAAAAATTAGTCAAACAAAAGTCAATCTTGTGGTCAAATAGGCCCGCGGTCAACACAGGTCAACCTGCCCAAAAAATGTCGGTACCCGTGCCAGAATATGCGGCCTGCCCAAACAGAGATTCTCCCATAAAAAATTGCCGTCAAATGAGGTCAAACAAGGCTCATTCAATGCTGGTCAAATCTGGTTGAAACAAAAAGTCAATGCGCAGTCAAAATGTCCTCCAAAATCTCACACGTGTGAGATGAAACAAGGTTGCCTGTGATTTGTGCAACCTAATTAGATGAGGAGAGAGAAGAATGATGTGTTGTGGATGTGTCAATTGAGGTTGGAGGTCACTTCTATTTATATGTGATGGAGGAGGGTCAATTTGTCCAACTTGACCACAAGCCGACCTTGGAAAATTGCACATGTGTGGGCCTGACTTCAAAAACATATTTCTCCTTGTCCAAATTCAAAGGTCCTTAGGTCAATTTTGGTCCTCTTGGAAAGAGGAATTTAATCCAATAATCATCTTCCTCAAATGAGCTGTCAAAAGTGGAATTGGGCCCTAGTTGCACATTTTAACTCTCTCTCTCAATTAGGGAGAATTTCACTTGCCAGTATCCATCCATCATCATGCCATCTTGATCATCATGTACTATCTTTGCATCTCGTCTCTTCTCTACTGAAGATTGATATAGAGAATAAGAAGGATCGATTGAGAGCGAGTCATAAGACTTGATGATTTCTCCTTTGGTTTGACTTCACAAGTAATCTTACTGACCTCCGCTCTTCTAGCAATCTTCTCGGTTTCTTCTGTAATAGATGCTGCCTCCTTTCTTCGCACGTGTGGCAAGAAATAGCCCAAAACAGTCCCAAAAACACTCCTAAAGGCTTCGGTCTTCCTTTTCTTTACTTCGTTGGCTATAGGACTATCTTCCTTGCACTTCTTGTTGCAGACCTCTTCTTCACCGAAAATCTTGCTTTTGAAATGAGGCCAAGTTGCCTATTTATATTTGTTTGCCCATCAAATAAGTCGACAAGAATTGAGAGTAAGACGTCATGTCTTTTGGTGCAATTTCATTATTACATCTTGACGCTGACTTGAAGGAGAGTCTTTAGCTTGGTCTTGGAGGGCCTTTTTATTCTCTTAATGACTTATACAAATATGTAACATGCCCAAGAAGGGTTCTTCATACATGACATTGACTCAATTTGACTTTATGACCAATCCTAAGGGCTCATAGTGGGAGCCATTACTAAAAATAAAATTCCTTGCTCATGAAACCTATGAGACAAGCATTACAATAATAATTTTATTTTTCTTCTTTACATTAATTACATAAAATCACAATTACACATGTCATAATGAAGACTGAACCTAGTTACATTTTTCAAAACTCCCTCTTAACTAGGGAGGTATTCATATTGGTACTTGGTCATTCTCAATCTGAAGAATTCTCATAGGAAGAGTCGAATTGGTAACCCATTTTTTTAGCATCTATCAACCAACATTGTCATATAGCAAGGCCTTGACTAACAACTCTATCTCTCCACAAGATCTGAGCTCAATGCTGGTGAGACCAATGATGTATAGACACCCTCATCATTGTCTCTCTCGGAACATACCCCACCCAGGTTCTCAGGGTGTGTTCCACCAAGACAATTCTTATCTTAGATTCCCTGTCCTCAAAGAATATCGATCCTGTACGACTACCCTTATCTTGGATGCCCTAACTCATCCTCAAAGAGCATCAGATGCCAGATTTTTGCCCAATCCTCCATTTTGTCTTCCCAAGTGAATACGAGAATGATGTGTCTATCTCTCCCTCTTAATTAGAGAGGACATACTTATTCCAATGAAAGAATGTACTCATTCCTATGGAAGTAATGTACCTAAGCTCCCTCTTGGCTTAGGAATTTTTCTTCCATGTAAGAAACTTGTTTCCAAGCTCCCTTTTAATTAGGGACCTACAATAGCTCCTCAGGTGGAGATGATGGGACAACCAGCTGCTTGAAGAACTCATCCTTATGATGCCATGAAGTTCTCTTCTTTATTTAGGAGTCTTCATGTTTTAGGACTTCTTCGTAGGGCACAGACCATCCATCACTTTCATCCATGAGTTAGTCATGTCATTGTTCCTTTCATCGGAAAGTGATCCATCAATTCCTATCTGGCCTTCCTTCATGCCATGCCACCGCCTTCATGCCATGCCGCCTTCTTCATGCCATGTTTCCTTAAGGATCTTTCATCCTACTACATGGGCATCGGTGGTGGAAGATATCCATAGGTCTTCCTTTGGCAGCCCTGCATAAGCCCATCAAGATATTTGTTTAAAAATAAGAAATGAATAGTTAAATCAAAATTACCTTTGTGATGGTCTTCCATCATGACATCTCCTAGTTTGCATCAATATCCTGCATATGCGTTGACACATCTCCAAAAGATATATACTGTGAAGGGTCTCTTTCTTTTTCAGACTTCATTAGAGTCTTCATATCTTTCATGGAGATATCCTAGTCAAATATTCTAGTCCTTGGATGTTGAATCCCTTTTCCATGGTTGCATATTCCATGATCTCCTCCTTCCTTTCTTCACACATTTCATTCCCAGGAACTTCCAATTAGAGTTCCTCCAATTATTGTCAACCACCTCAATGCTTCTATGATGCCATGATGCATCCCATCATTTTTCTTAGTGAATCATGATAATCATATCTTACAATAGAAGACTTAAGAACAAGAACTTTGAAAAGAAGTTAGGTGAGGAAGACTGTCTCAATCATAATAGAGATGTCTTACTTCCTCTTTCTTGTATTTCTTCTTTTCAGCTTCCTCCACTTCTTCGGTGATATGGGCTTCTTCTTTTCCTCTTTTGATATTGTCCTTCTTGATCTTAGGAAAATCTCTCTTGTAATACCCATATTCTTGACACCCATAGCATTGAATCCTAGCCATATTTTCTTAAAAACTATGCTTCCCGAACTTCCCTTTCCTTTTAGTAAATGTTTGACCCCTTTCACTTGTTCCTTCATCACTTTCTGCCTTCAACTTGTCTTCTTCTATCTTGCATAGAAACCACAAGTTGTTGAATGGGATAACATTCTTCTCCTTATGATTTGATACGAGGTTACCTTGTTCATCAATTAATGCATTTAGAACAATGGAGACCATTTCTTTATCAGATATTATCCCTCCTAGATCTTGCAGTTGGGATCTTATTTGAGATGCTTTTGAGAGACACGTAGATACCCCTTCATCCTTTGATACCTTCAATTTAAATAGATAAAATCTAAGTGATATGACCTTTCTTATCGCACTTTCAGAGAATAGTTCTACCTGCTTATCATATATCTCTTTTGATGTCTCCAACTCTGCTATATAGGGAATGAGGGGATCTTTGACAGACTCCATAAGAATCTCTTGAGCCCTTAGATCCCTTTCCATGTATTCAGATAGTGCTTGACCTTCAGATGGTTTGGAGACTTTTCCATTGACATGATCAATGATTTCATTTTCTTCGAGGACTATGTCTATCCTCTTTTTCCATGCAAGGAAGTTCGATGACCCAATCTACTTGTAGATCTCCTTGCAAAATGAAGTCATTTTACTAGATTAGGTTATAGAATAAAAATACTTACTTGTCAAGTGAAGATGAAATCTTCAACTTGATCCCTTTGATGATGATGATTGATGAATATGTCCTAATGCCTTTTGAATGATCTTCTTCCAGATCAAATCCTTGCTTCAATAAAAAAGAGATTGCCTTTTTTTTAATGATGACAACGCCTTTTGATCTAGCTTGATTTGGATGAATAGTCTTCAAGATTCTTCAACTTCAAAAATGTTTGAGAGCGAATCCCAGGAATACTTCTTTGATTGAGCTAGGGTTTTTACATTCTTCAAGATGATGATGTGATCTTGATCTTGAAGTGCTTATCTTGGATGGATAAGCTTCAAGCTACCTTGATTCGTAGATCTCTTCAACTTAATGAGGGTCGTTGTGGTCTTTAGATGACGACTAGAGGTTCCCAAGACTTCCTTTTAATGTAGACCTTGACTTTGCTGATGATCTTCTTGCTTTGGTGTCTTTCTTAAGATTTGATCCTTGAGTGTTCCTTGATAAGATGCCCTTTCTTGACCTTGTCACCTTAGCTCTGAAACCATGTTGAGAAATCTAGGGAAAAGCAATTAGGTGATTTCTCTTCTTTAGATAATTGCTTGTGAATGCTTTTTACTTCTTAGATTAGGATCTTCTTTTATCTTAGATTATTATAGTGTTCTTCTTCATCAAACAACTACCAATGCATAAACCATAAAGAGACAAGAGACACAAAATATAGGCTATCAGCTAGGCCAAAACCTCTCCCACTTGAGAGGAAAACCCAAACAAATTATTCTTCTTATAGAGATCTCAATTGACGAATACCAAGACCAAGACCCTTGACCTATTTGCCTCTCCAAGGCCAAGACACAAGACCTCTTTTCTTCTATAGCGAAACTGCTTGATTCTCCTTCCTTATCGGTTATCCTTTAGATCTCGACTTCTAGGATCAGACTTGCAACCCTCGACTTCTTGTTGAAACCCTAGTTGCAGTATGTGTGACCGACTTTTGCACTTTGCTACCACTTTTCTTGGAGAGGAGACCTTCTTATGACTTCTCCTTAATTCGACTTTATGATTTCTCCTTTTATTTGACTTCACAAGTAACCTTACTGACCTCAGCTCTTCTAGCAATCTTCTTAGTTTCTTTTGCAATAGATACTGACTCCTTTCTTCACATGTGTGACAAGAAATAGACCAAAACAGCTCCAAAAACACTCCTAAAGACTTCGCTCTTCCTTTTCTTTACTTTGCTGGCTATAGGACTATCTTCCTTGCACTTCTTGTTGCATACCTCTTCTTCATCGAAAATCTTGCTTCTGAAATGAGGCTGAGTTGCCTTTTTATAGTTGTTTGCCCATCAAATAAGCTAACATGAGTTGAGGGTGAGCCGACATGTCTTTTGGTGCAATTTCATTATTTCATATTGAAGCTGACTTGAAGGTGAGTCTTTAGCTTGGCCTTGGAGGGCTTTTTTATTCTCTTAATGACTTATACAAATATGTAACATGCCCAAGAAGGGTTCTTCATACATGACATTGACTCAATTTGACTTTATGACCAATCCTAAAGGCTCACAATGAGAGCCATTACTAAAAATAAAATTCCTTGCTCATGAAACCTATGAGACAAACATTACAATAATATTTTTATTTTTCTTCTTTACATTAATTACATAAAATCACAATTACACATCATTATGAAGTCCGAACCTAGTTACGCTTGTCAACAGTTACAAGGTGATCACACAACTAGACTAATGCCTCTATTCAATTGGGCTATGGAGTCAGAGAGGGCAAGGCCCATCATAGGACTTGGATGAAGAGGGTAGAAGGCTCAGTATGTTCACTTAGAAACCCTAACGACTTCTTGTAGTAGGAGATTTAAGGTCAAAGGATGCATGCAACAAGTTCCTTTGCTGGATTCTTGAATGACAATTTTTTCATAACACAGAAACAAGACTTCATGAAAGATTTTGCACTTTTTAATTCGACACAATAGAAACCCTAAGTTTAGAAAATTGCAGGGAAAATGGAAGAAAAATGAGAATAAATTTACCCTATTCAATCAAGAATCACTTAACCAATCCAAATATAGTTTCTCCATGCAAAAATATCCCTCTCAAAACAATTTGTTCCATCATTCATCCTCAACAACCAAGAAAAAAAACGAAGAATACTAGTGCGCACTTGCTCAAGAGAGAGGAGAGGAGTGTGTGTGATGATCCGCAAGTGACAACGACCTCCCTCTAGTTATATGAAGGCAACCAAATCACTTTTCACTAATTTACAACAAAAAAGCCTTAATAGTTTGCTTGAAGCATTCAACCTAAAGGTCACAAGTCGACTTTTTAAAATAGTTTTATAAAATGATAAAACATAAAAGACATGTCATAATTCCTCCACGTGTCGGAGGAAAGGCTCTCCAACATGACACCATCTTCCCAAAATGAGCATCTCCATCAAGCAAGTGAAAAAGTGGGTCCAAGAGTGCCCCTCACTCTATGGGACATCATGAAAGTGCATGGGTACATGTCCAAGTAACATTTCCTCCACCATGATGTCATCAACAAGTAGGCTCACATCACCTTCCTAGGGCATGCATGAGTGACATGGCATCCTTAGAATCAAACATTGGCTTCAAAACATGGTATGCTAGCCCTCACAAACCATCTCAAGTGGTCTTCATCATCATCTAGGCTCTCGAGCAAGGCAATGTCCATCAAACAAGTAAGGCCAACCTGGGGGCATCCTGGGTCCATTTGGGCACATCATTAATCAATCCAATGCCATGACTTCTTGGCTCAACGTTCTTTTTGGAGAATCTAGTAGGGCAACTGTTAAAAACAATTCTCCCTAACCTTGATAAAAGCTTGTGAACTTTAGTTATCTTCTTATTGTTCTTTATTAGATCTTTTCGTCAAACAATTAATCAAGAGCATAAACAATAAATACAATAGACACAAGAAGTAGGCTTCAAGCCAGGGCAAAACTTGTCCAAGGGGAAAACCCAAAAATAATTTCTTCTCTTCTTATAGAATTAATTCAAATGAGAAATCGAAGACCCCAAGACCAAAGTCAAGACCTCCTCCAAGAATATCTTTCAAACAAGTCAAAGTTTAGCCAAGTCAATCAAGGCCAAACCTTTTTTAATCTTGCTCCCAATCATAGTTTCGACCTTCTACTTCAGATATGCAATTTCAGCTTCTAGGCTACAAAACCCTAGCTTTCTTGCATGTGTAAGCCCTTCAAGAAGTTCTTCCTTAAGCAAGTCAAGGTCATTAAAGTCAACGAGAGTCAATCCTTCTTTAAGATCTGCTCTAGTCAAGGTTTCAACTTCCAATGTAGGTTTGCAACTTTCGACCTGCAACTCTTACAGAAACCCTAATCTTTGCACATGTGAGAGAATAAAGCTCAAAAAGCAGATCTTTGCTTCTTGTTTAGACTTCCTCTTGCCTCCTTGTCCTTTGCTCTTGTTTTTCTTCTTTTCTTGCTTGAGATCGAATTGTAGAAGTGTGTCCAAGATGAATCGAACTTGCTTCTTTATATAACCTTCTCATGAGGTCGAATAGGCCTCTTCTAGGTTGACTTGTCACTGGCAGGGCCGACTTGTGCTTGGAGACCTTTTTGACTTTCTAGACACAAAAACAAATTATTTTTCATGTTACAACTTGTCCAAATGGGTCTTATACAATTGATATTGATTCCCTTGACTCATGGCAATTATTCTTGTGACATGAAAAACCCTAGAAGCATGAAGAACATGCTTAACCTAGTTGACCAATCAAAAGAAGCATGAAACCCATGCTTGAAAATAATAATTTTTCTTTCTTTTGCTTGTTACATAAGATATACATAATGACATGAGTACATTGACAATTATGAAGGCCAAAACTAGTTACATTTTCCAACACTCCTTAACTAGGGAGGTATTCATAATTGTACAACCAGTACAAGGATTTTTCTCAAACTGAAGAGTTCCCTATAAGAAGAGTTGGATTGGTAAGCCATCTTTAAGCATCAACATTATAATCAACATTTTCTACATCGTAAGGCCTTAACTTGACAAGTTCTATTTATGTCAGAGTAAAAATGTTGGGAGGCTTTATGTGAGACACCACACTACCTCTCAAGGTACATACCCCATCCAGATGTTAACTAGTTATGTCCTTTTAGGACTAGTCTTAACTTGGATTTCCAATCCTCAAAGAATATCGATCCTCTTCAACGGTTCAACCACTCTTGTCTTGGATACCTGTCGATCCTCAAATAGTGTCGGTCAACAAGATTACTTCCTATCTTGGGTTCAATATCCTCAAGGAGTATTTAGTCTTAGATGCTTATTCAATCCTCCATTCTCCTTCCTAGTGCCTTCATTATGACTTACAATTGTTGGTCCTGGTCTAGTGCATGACATATGGAGAATACAATGTCTTTAACATCACTCCCTCTCAACCTAGAGAGGAGATCCTCATTCCCTCTCAATGGGGTGAATAGATCCTTGCTTCTTCTCAAACAATTTAAGGAGACTTCTTACTTCCTCTAAAGCATAGAGGAGATTCTTTTACTTCCTTTCAATAGGGAAGCTTTCTAGTGTGTCTTCATCAATACATCAACTACTAGTCCTTCATGGAGATCTTCAGGTAGCTACATGGCTCCTCCTCTTCTTGAGCTTTCATCTTCCTGAATGTACTGGAGCCAAACTGTGACAGGATTCATGCCATCAATATTTCATATCACTTTCCTCTAGTCATCAACAAAGGCATTATATTTAGCCAGTCAAAGTAGAGCTTAATCATAGCTCCCTTTAGACATGAAAGTGATCTTCATAGTTTGTATGAGCATCAGGTTATCTCTTTGTACTGCTGCCTCTTAATCCCAAGATCATGTAAACATCTTGACTATACAATCCTTCAAGGATTGCCAAAACCATCCCACTCAATCCATGTATTCAATGAATTGAGTTCAAAACCAACAATTGTAGATATACTTGCCTCAACTGACATTATGCTTTTCTACAATTTCCTTCCAGGTAGCAAAACATATATTGACCAGATAACCAAAACATATATTGACCAGATAACCAAAACAAAGACATCAATATCAAAATTACCTCAATATGATGGCCTCTTCGGATTTTGCTTACTTTTGAGATCAACATCCTTTCGCATGGTCGATCTTCATCTCTTACCAAAGATCCTTCTCCATGCTAATCACTTGTAATCAAAGTGCCCATGGAACAAACTGACTAGGACACTGGAATTTCTTCTTCCTTGGACTCGTCATTATCAACACTTTTTCATTCTTTAGGAAACCATATTCAATGTTAATCAATATCATCATGTCTAAGTCATGTCACCTTGTGGAAGAGTCTTGATCTTTAACCATTCCAAAGTATGCCAAACTTCTTCTTCCAAGCATCGAGTAACCATATGGAAGACTTACCAAGCACTTTTTTTATAACCAACTCCCTTTGCAAGATTCTTGTAGATATGAATCCTACCTTAGAGGAGTGTTACTTAAAAGCATGCATACCTTGCTTCTATATAATTATCTAGCCATCCTTTTTTTTGAATGAGCTTGCTTCCAACCTTATTGAAGATAAGATTTCCTTAAGAGGATAAATACCTTAATTTTGCCTCTCAAACTGCAACTCGACCATTTGCATACCTTCATCTTGTAAGACTATTGTTCCCATACTAGATGGAATATATACCAGTCATAATGCTTCTTCCAATAAATGATGGTTCTTATTGGAGGATGTTGATGATCCTTATGTGCAAGATGACTACTTCTAACATTATGTTAGAAAATGCTTGGATGAACTATAATGTGCAAGATGATCTAAATCTTCTCATTCTTTGATAGCTAGTTGACTTTTCCAAAGCAATTTGATTAATGCAGATTTTAACTCTATTACCATCATATTCTTCCTTCTTTGATGCGATGCTTCACAAAAATCAAGACTTCTTCTAGAGAATGCAACTATGCATGCTTACTCTAACTTCTACTTTCTAATAAAAGAAAGACGAATTGCAAATGAACATAATATAGATGGAGCTTCCTTCAATAGTAAATATCCTTGGGATCTTCTCCTTTTGGCTTCTTCTCAGGTTCTCCCTTTCCTTCAACTATGTGAGCTTAACTCCTTTCCTTCCCTTTGTTGTTTTTCTTGTTTGGACAATCCCTCTTAAAATGTCCATACTCATTGCATCTAAAACATTGAATCTTGGACATATTTGGTTTCCCTTTGGACTTTCCAAACTTTCCTTTCTTCTTCTTTTTGTATTTTATAATAAAGGCTCGAGACTTATGATTTGATTTGGTGTCATCCTTTGCCTTTATCCTTGTTTCTTCCAAGATACATTGAGCCCATAGTTCATCAAAATGAGTGGTGTCCTTGCTTGAGTAGACACTACTTGCAAAATTGCTCCATTTACGTGGCAAAGCATTTAGTACACAAGTGGTCATTTCTGAATAGGAAATGACTTACCCAAGCCCTTGCAACTGGTCCCTCATTTGTGAGATGTTCATACGATAAGTGGCAGTGTCTTCATCCTTTGACTTCTTTATTCTATATAGTTGATAATTGATTCCTCAAGAATATATTCTGACCTGATGTACTTATAGAGTACAACTTCACCAACTTATCATAGATTTCTTTAGATGACTTCAAATCAGCAACAAAGGGAATGAGATGATCTTTTATGGATTCAATACGAATCCTCTATGCCCTCAATTCTCCCTTATTGTATCTTTCTAATTTTTGAGTATTCTCTTTGTCTGGTTGAGTATCTTCACAAAGAACATATTCCATGACCTCATTTTCTATGAGTATCAAATCAATCCTCTTCTTCCATGCTAGGAAGTTTGCTGACCCATCGAGCTTGTTGCTTTCCTTGCAAAATGTAACCATTTGATATGCAGATTGAGACATGGAGCACAAAATAGTACTTGTCAAATGAGTGTCCTTCTTGATGATGTCTCCAACTATCTTGATGCTTTGAAGATCTTCAAATAGACTTCAGTGATGCCCTAGAATGATGACTTCTAGAATGCCATCAACAATAGTGTCTTCAACAGGTTCAAAGAGTGGATGATGATCCCAAGATTCTTTGATGCTTCTTTAAAGATGTCTTTCAACGAGCCTTCAAATTGATAACTTTTCAAGAGAGATCAATATCCGTTTCAAGATAAAGCAAACTTCCTTCAACATGTTCCTTTAAAAGCAAGGAACATTTAAGAGAGACAATATAGATGTCCTTTCTTCAGATGGCGAGACTTTCAATGAGAGCTTGATGTTGTAGCCTTCCTTCAATGAGAGTTTGTTTCTTCTTAAGATGATGATGTCTTCTTCATTAAGTCTTTTTGCAAATGATTCCCCTTGACAAGCAATCCCTTCTTTTGTCAACAAGATGATATCCCCTTCTTTTCTTTTTCTTTGCCTTAGCTCTGAAACCATGTTAGAGAATCTAGTAGGGAAACTATTAAAAACAATTCTCCTTAACCTTGATAAAAGCTTGTGAACTTTAGTTATCTTCTTATTGTTCTTTATTAGATCTTTTCATCAAACAATTATCAAGCGCATAAACAAAGACAATAGACAGAAGAAGTAGGCTCCAAGCTAGGGCAAACCCCCCCCAAAGGCAAAACCTAGAAAGAATCTCCTCTTCTTATAGAATCAGTTCAAATAAGAAATCCAAGACCCCAAGACCAAAGTCAAGACCTCCTCCAAGCACCAAGTCAAACCTCCAAGAATCCATTTCAAACAAGTCAAAGATTAGCCAAGTCAACCAAGGTCAAACTTCTTTTTATTTCGCTCCCAATCACAATTTTGGCCTTCTACTTCAGATCTGCAATTTTGGCTTCTAGACTGCAGAAACCCTAGATTTCTTGCATGTGTAAGCCCTTCAAGAAGTACTTCCTTAAGCAAGTCAAGGTCTTCAAAGTCAACGAGAGTCAATTCTTCTTCAAGATCTACTCTAGTCAAGGTTTCAACTTCCAATTTAGGTCTACGACTTTCGACTTGCAACTCTCGGCCCTGCAACTCTGATAGAAAGCCTAATCTTCGCACGTGTGAGAGAATAAAGCTAAAAAATTAGATCTTTGCATCTTGTTTAGACTGCCTCTTGCCTCCCTGTCGTTCGCTCTTATTTTTCTTCTTTTCTTGCTTGAGATCGAACTGCATAAGTGTGTCCAAGATGAATTGAACTTGCTTCTTTATATAGCCTCCTCATGAGATCGAATAGGCCTCTTCTAGGCTGACATGTCACCGACAGGGCTGACTTGTGCTTTAGACCTTTTTGACTTTCTAGACACAAAAGAAATTATTTTTCATGTTACAACTTGCCCAAATGGGTCTTATACAATTGATATTGACTCTCTTGACTCACGACAATTATTCTTATGACATGACAAACCCTAGAAGCATGAAGAACATGCTTAACCTAGTTGACTGATCAAAAGAAACATGAAACCCATGCTTGAAAATAATAATTTTTCATTCTTTTTTTGCGTGTTACATAAGATATACATAATGACATGAGTACAATGATAATTATGAAGACCGAAACTAGTTACATTTTCTAACAGTTCCAACATCTGAAGGTGTAGCAAGGGGCATACAACCATGAGGAGGCTCCTCAAAGCTTAATGCTCATTTTAGAAGGGAAAAGTTTGGGCTATAGTGTGAAATGTGCTCTCAAAACTCAGCTAAACATCCTCTTCATTGTGCTGGAAAGGTGTGAAGCCATTGCTCTAGGGATCTCTATTGCATGTGTGATGAATCACTTGAAACATACCCTCAAGATCAAGTGAGATCAACATCATTAGGGACAAAAACCATTAAGGTATCATAGTGGGTGATATTCAATGTTAGGGGCACAAAAATACTTCACAAATACATTACCTTCAAATATCTTCCTAGCTTATGATTTGTAGGCAAGTTACCGCATTTATGTTAGGGATGATATTAGCCATATTAGGTGCTTCCAACTCCTAAGGGGAAAGAGATTTCACATGTAGGTCCATTAATCCATTGATGTATGTAATAATGTGGTCATGGAACGAGAAAGGGTTCAAGGAAGGTGGCCATAGCCATGTATCAGCTTAGGGGGGGATCCAATATCTTGAGTAGAATGATGAGAAGAGGGAGCCATCCTGGAGGCATTAGTTACTCCTTTCCTTGCCTTGCTTTTTCCACCTATCTTATGCACCTTTTACTTTAATGATTTGTCGTTCGTTCTTGCATAGCTTAGGTGACCTAGCTTGCTTTATGCTTTTCCAATACCCCTTGAAGATTTAGTAGTTTATTGCTCGTCGGTGTTGGGACATTCGTAAGTTCCTTTATTTAGTAGAGCATGAAATGCTTAAGATTTGGGTGATGGCTAACAAGGGGGGTAGAGCTCATGCTAGGCTTTTGTCCACATGCTTATTATATGTCCCAACCATCTTTTGCATTTTTCATTTTCATTCTTTTGTGGCTTCATATGCTTTTATCTTCCTTTTAGTTGCATCATCTCTTAGGGAAAATTTCCAAGCCTTGACTCAAAGATTAGGATATAAGGTGCGAGTCCCAATGACCAATGACAATCAACCCAAAGAATGGATGTGGATATAAGGGAAATATGAAAAATGGTAAGTATGGATTACCTTGGGCATACTATATCAATTAGCGCCCCTCCTAAAATGGCCTTAGGGGAGGTCATGTTGGACTAGGGACAAAGGATAATATCCCAGTGAAGCATGGGAACAAGGGTACAATCATGAATGGTCAATCGTCTAGCTTGGCTTGTGATCCATATTAGTATGCCCCAAAACATTAAATGAAAGCACATGATTATAGAAATGGTTAGGGTGCCTTTCGATTCTCGATAGATGACCCGCCTTCCTTTAGTACACTAGATGCAAGAGAGGGCAATGACTAGAGCATAGGCAGAGAGTCTGAAGTAAAGCTATCAATGGATCATCATAGGGCTATTGGTTGGCTTGCTGACCAATGGGGAGAATTTTCCTCTTAGGGGTTACCCACTTTTGGTGGGTATTGGTGGCCTAATGGACTTCTAATATACCATAGGGTATGTGGAAGTGAAATTTCGTGTACAGGTGTTGTCTAATATGGTACTACTCAAAGGGGTACCAAAAAGGGTTATAAGGATGTCCAACCAGGTGAAGTCTCTTGTACTTCCTGTTATCTTTCTCCTATTGCATATTTACCAATTGAATGACATACTGTTGTGTTATTTATAGATGCCCAAACACTTCTCTAGATTGAAAAAATTGTCTTAAAACATATGCTTAGGAAAGTGCTCTGATATCGTTGGTGGTGTTCTTTATTAGTAAATTGAAAGACGCATAGCATAAATAATAGATTTTACCGAGGTTTACTACAAAAATGACAGATAGCAACCACAATAGCCAAATAAATAACTAAAATATGACAAATGCTATGCTTTTATTGATGGAAGCAATGCTCACTTGCCTCTTAGAGGGGACAACCTCCAATTGAGTAGAGCTCTAATTACAAATAAGCTCTCAAGACATCTCATTACATTGCTTCTACTTCTTTATATAATACTATCTACCTCCTATGAACATTTTAGAGAACGAACTTCCTAGTAGGTAGAACCTTCTATTAAGCCTTCTTACATATATTAATTTCACACAACTACATAGGCCTTACTGATTAGAGATGGCCTGTGTACATAGCACCAATCTCTCTACTTAGTACTATCTACTTCTTAGGAACATTTTAGAGAAGGAACTTTCTAGTAGGCAGAACCTTCTAGTAAGACTTCTTACATTCATTACTTTCACACTACTACACGAGCCTTATTTACTTGAGATGGCATAATCCACATAGCACCTATCTCTCTATGTAGGGGTTTACGGGGTGTAGGACCCTAACTATGTGGACCAACTTCCTCTTGGTTGGCCACTTCTCTGGTGCTGCTTGCTATCAAAGCTGTCAAGAGACAAATTGTTAGTAGTGTGGTTGCTAATTCTAGGTTAGTACCAACTTAGGGGGTTAATCCTTATTCCTAGATACCCAACATTATTCCCATTTTAGATCCCTTACCAGTAGTTAGACAAGGCCGCCTCGACCTTGATGGTGGGTGACCTCTTCCAAGCAACAACATAGTGCATAGTTTGAATTATATTCTATGTCCTTGTTGATGTTTTTGTAGCATCAGGCAGATATTCTCCCATGGGGTCATACTGATTTGACTAAGGGAGAATGGTACATTCACGCACGGGGCCATGCTGATTTGGCTAGGGGTGAATGGTTCGGGGCCGTCTTTCTCCCATGGGGCCATGCTAATTTGGCTAGGGGAGAATGGCCCACGGTACTCACATTGCTTGCTCCGGGATGGAGTGATCTATTTTTTATAGAGCGAGTTTGATTTGTTTATCTAATGGGGTTTTACCCTTTAGTGGAATAAACAACTCTAGTCTAATGTTGAGTTGTAATGTAGGCTCTATAAGTAAAGGGGTTGCTTGTGATGAGGTGCCTCTTTATGGGTCTCCACTCAACATTAGAACTCTATAAATAGAGAAGTATGTGAGGAGACAACTCATCAACATGGCAAGCTCATTCAATCTTTTCAAGTGGAAGACAAATTCAACTAAGGAGAAGTCTATTCATCTTAATCTTTTCTTCATCATTCTCTCTCTCAAAGAGGCGACACATGTGGAGAATTTGACCATTGACTAGCAAATTTTGACTGAGTTTGACCAGGCTGAGTTGACCGCATTCGCCCGTGTGAAGAGATGACCACAGTTTGACCAGCTTTGACCACAGATGCACATGTGAAGAGCTGACCACAGTTTGAATAGCTTTGACCACAGTTGCACGTGTGAACAATTGACTGCAGGCTGTACTTTGACAGCAGGGCTGCACGTGTGAATTGACTGCAGGCCGAGTTGATTGTAGGCCGAATTTGGCTGCAAGACCAGTTTGGCCAGCATTGACTGAGTGTATTTTTGATCCATAAACTGCTGTGGATATTCCACTGGACAGTTCGTCACAACATATCTGTTAAAATCATATTTAAAATCTGAAATTCTACACTATTACAATTTTATTCGATTTATGGATTTGTAGACTTACTATTAATAGTGAATGCATGTGAATTTAAAATTATGCAGAAAATAGAGAACATTGAAATAAAATTTCACACACATTTGACACAAGATATGACTAGGAAACCCTATCGGGAGAAAAACCGAATTGGAAGGTGAGACTGCTCTGCTCTCTTTCTCTAAATGTAAATATGACTACGAGTACAAAGAAGTATGGCCTGTAGCCTATGGGCTACTACAGTGCTCAAGTCCTCTCTGTGTGCTCTATCTCCTATTCCTCGTAGCTATTTTAGCTCAGTGATGGAACACATGCACTTGAAAGAATGGCCTTTTCCTCCTAGTGGCCTGATTATAATACAACCCGATAGCCTATTAGCGGTTAGATTTGACTACCTCAACTCTTAACTAGAGTTACAATATAGCTTTTTCTTCATCATAATCACGTGGCTAGCCCCTTTTCCATGAAAAATGGGGCTGGCATGGCATCCTCTTTTATTATAGTGGTGAAAACAGAAAGGTCAACTTCTGACTGACATAACTTTTGCATATGGACTCTGATTGACGTGATTTTTGCGTCGTTGGAAAGGTCTTTGTGTGTAGAATAGGAAAGAAAGGTGTGACACTAAAGTGACAAAGTTTTACTCCCAAAAAACATCGTTTGATGTGTCAAAACACTCTTGGAAGTTTTTAGGCCCCAATTTGTGGGTCCTGCTTGGTAAAAATGGTCCTGAGATCTGATTCCTCCTTTTTTTCCACTCTGAAAGCATCAAGATGGATGACAAACAATATAATGATCCAATCCGGACAAATATTTTTGACTGGTTTGACCAACATTGACTAGTAGCTGTTTGACCAGGTTTGACTGGTGTTTTGACATGTAATGTTGGCAGAGATTTCTAGACAAATTTCTGATTTGTAAACCTTGCTGAAAAGTCAATTTCTCCTTGAGAAAAGACTGATGTGTTTTCTTCCAAGGTTGGTTTCCTAGGGTAAAAATATTGTGTCTATTGTGCATGGTTGTTTTTGTATTTTTCTTTATTGTTTTCGTTGCATTTACAATTGAGATTTTGTGTGTAATTATTCATTGATATCAGTGGCATGAGAAATACTCTTGAAAATCATTAGGAAGTAATTACTAGATCAGTAAATTGTATTCTATTGCACTTGCCATAGAATTTCAATACTCCTCTAGATAACACTATATTTGGAGTTTCCTCCCTCTGGCCTCAGATGTTAGGGGAGCTAGTGCTAGTGGATCTTTATATGCGTATTATCTTTATTCCATATTTTGGTTGCTTTCTCTTTAATCTGATTTTTGTGACTGATGCTTGGTTTGTCTTAGCTTAGAGCAGTACTTTATTTTCTTTCTACGTCTTGCTTTATTTAGGAGTTGTTTTTTGCTCTTCCACTATGTATTGGTACTATTTTATTCAGCAGTCCCATTTGTTGAATTTGTAACTATGGTTGGTCTTCATAATGCATATTTGGCCACTTGATGTACTTGTATTGATTATTGTAACACATATTTTAAATGCAAGAGTCAAAAGAAAATATATTTTGAGTCAACCTCCTATTGGACTTTTTAAAGAAGAAAATTTGAATTTTTAAATTGTAATTTTTGGCTCCAAAAATTGTCGAGTCAGCCTCCGTCCAAGTCAAGTTGGTCCAGGGCAAAGGTCACATACATTCGACCCAGCAGATCACTATATAAAGGCAGCTCGACTGCATTCCTCCACCACCAATTCACACTTCCTCAAGAAGACAGTTTCTAGGCATCTCAGCGAAGATCAAGGAGGACGAAAAAGAAGACAAATTGCATCTCTTTCTTTCTCTCACAAGCTCAAGCATGTGGATAGTTTCTCTCTCTTCTGGTTCATAAATTTTCTGGGCAGTTCTGTTGCAGGGGGGCGAAATTTTGGGCAATTGCAAGGGCTGAAAATCTAGGGTAACTGGCAGTTGCAGGAGGGCTGAAATTCTGGGTCAAATTAGGCAGAACAAACTACAAAGTGCTTTATCAGATTGGGAGGCTTGACTTGGAGGGGTTGACCAGGTTTGACCATGGGTCTAGGTGTGTTGCTTGTTGAACAAAAAAATGTGTCTATTGAAAAGATTGCTGGGTTTTTTACCCTTGGGTTTTTCCTAGTGTAAATCTTGTCTTCTCTTTGTGCACTGTGATCTCTACTATTCTTGTATGGTTGAATTTCTGAATTATAATTGCTGAATGATATATTGGAATAATTTAAAAGAAGATCAACATCAAAAGTAATTATCAATATATCAGAAATATTGTGCTATGTCTATATTGCACTTAGAAAAATCAACACCATTGACCTACTTTTGTGATGTTACTGACAACCGCCAGAAATTTCAAGATCATCCGTATCAATTTTGTTTTTGTTTTTGGTTTGTTTTTTTGTTTTTTTACCTTAATTGTTTTGAAAACACATCTTATATTATGTAAGTGCTCAAAAAAATTGATCAAGGTGCACAAATCAATGAGTGGAAGCTATGATTATACAGGCTAACCCTCTTGAGGTATAGGGAAGGAGTGCCAACATATTTGCCTGAACCCCAATCTCAAGAAAGTCTACATCCTTATGGAAATGCCAACTTTGGCTCAAGAAACTGAACTGCCAATTCTGCTCTGAACACTTTAGTCACACCCAAATACCCTTTTATTGATAGCCCTACATATTCATTTGCTGAATGTTAATGTGCTCCAAATTAACGGAAAGTTGGACCTCTAACAAGTGGCTTGATGCCTGGGTTATTGATCTTGATTTATATAGTCTGAGCTTATTGTTTAGCTTCTTGTAAATTTTGCAAATGTTTCCATTGTGAAATTAAGTGCCTCCACCATTCTTGAGGTTATTTTTCTTCATTTTCACAACAGAAGAATTTCTGTAGCTCTTCCAACCCCTTCATATTGTATGTTACTATATTTCCTGCACTAACAGGAAGATTCACTAGTACCTATAGTTAACCCTTTTCATACCTACATATTGAATTGCTTCAAGAGCCAAAACACAATGATTTAGTATGGGATTGCTCTACATAGTGGAGATAAATTTTCCTTCGGAGTTTTAACAAACTTTTAAACTAATTGGATTGCATTCCATATATGTTTTTCTTATCGGTTTAGTTTGCTGGAGAAACCTGTTAATCTTGACAGATTCTTTGAATTACAATGCAAATTTTCTATTTATTAAATATTTTAACATTATCAATGACTGCCCTTTCTCTATTTTAATGGTTTATGCAACATGCTGTTTAGGAATTTTATTTCTTTGGGCATGGATAAGTTGTACCAAAGAATTAGTCCACAGACTTTTTGTTGATGATTTGATCAAGGAATTTATGCAGTTACTAAATGTGAGTTTATTTTCTTCCTATGGGACAGTAGATTATGCATCTGAGTCTTCAAACTTTGATGCCAGGTTTGCTGCTGAAATCTTTCACGATTTACATGAAGAAGTCATGGCAACTGCTGCTAAGGGCCATGAACTCATGGTACGTGTGCAGCAACTTGAGGCTGAGGTTCCATCAATTGAGAAGGCTTTGATGTCTGAAACAAATCAACTCCAGTTTGCTTATACAGTAGGTAAGCTTGATATCTGAAATAAATAAACTCACTTTGAAGTTTGAATATCCAATAGTTAAGGTACTGAGGTTGCTATTCGAAGTACAAGTAGAAAGAAATATAACCATGTACTATTGTGAAGCACTCTTTCCTTCTAAACATCTTGTCTATTTTCAAGAAAAAGGTCTATCTGGCATCATAAGAACTGGGGGATTATCTGATGGTTTGACCTTAACAAGAACTTGGGCATTTCCTTTTCAGAGCTATATAAATAACACAAAAGCAGGACTATAACAAGGTTGCATTGTTAATCATCTCTTTAAATTTGTGCAATTTTTTTCATTTTTTTTATCACTTATCTGAAAGAAACTAATAGATGATAACTTGCTAACCAATATTCGTCAGTCACAGTGGTGGGAGTGCATGATAGTAGCTGTCAATAATCACATTTGTTGAAAATGGTAGCGAGGGAAGGTCTTCTTCTGGCGTGTGCCTTAGGCAGAGAAAGACCACGATCAGTCTTCCTTTTACCATGGACGAGTTAGTGGAGTTAGTAAATTCATGTGCAGAGTTGGAGGGTCAGTTAAGTGGATCTCCAAGCGGCAGTTCGAGTTTGGAAGAAGACAAGTTGGAGGCTTCAGTTTCGATTGATGCAAGGATGAGTTAAAACTCCAAATTATGATTGGAGAGAGTTCAGTTCGAACTCAGTTAACTAAGTCAATCACAACTGCTGTTCCAAATTTGTAAACTGTCTAATTATAATTTTCTAATTATAGCATGGATCGAATTGATAAAAGGAGGATGAAGGCACAAGTTTGATTCATTCTTGTATGCATGAGGTTGTGTATGTGAGGGCCTTGTTGTGAGAGTGCGTACCTTGGAGGAGTCAATACGCTGTGATAGAGAGACTTTTAACAGCCAGATGTGCAGTAGGATTTAGGAGGTTTTCCCTAAATAATAGGGGCCAAGACTGTGCTAGGAAATAGGAGGAACCAGCGCAGAAGAATTGGGTCAGGCAGGCTGCAATCAAGTAGGAGCAGAGGTCAAGGTTGTTGCAAAGTGTTTCTAGCTAGTGTAGCCATGAAAACAGTGAGTTTTCAATTGAAACAGTGTGCCTTGTATTTGATCTAATTACTCAGAACTCTATCAATAAAATTCTACTACAAGGAGAGGGTTTTCCCAGTTGGGTTTCCCTAGAAAATAATTGTGTTTAGTTGCGTGTGACTGTGTTATCTCTGTGTTTAATTCCGGATCTTCTAGTGTTGAGAAATTGTCTTGGTGAAAAGGAACTAGTTTCAGATTGTTCATCATAGCAATTGCAGAATTTTCGTGGAAATTCAACAACATTTGCTAATTTACCCACTATTAGAGATGAAAAGTTAGAGCCCATGGTGTCCAATTTTGGTACTTTGAATTGCCAGTTTTGGTGTTTAAGATGATTTATGATGGCTATTAAAACGGTGGAAACAACCAAATTGCATGCAAGAGCTGGCTTGGAAGTGTAAGTTCAAAGTTGATATGCTTTATCGACTCTAGTTATTCTTAGTACACCATTGCAATCTTATGTAGCTATTTAATAGAATAACATCTGATCCAGTACGGATGAAGCTTTTGAACCCTTCCTTTTCTGCTATTTGCTCTAGTCTTGATTATCTGATTATTTGATTGTAATTCTCAAAAAGCTTTGTTACCTGGAGATGTGTTTGTGGGTTGGGTATTGCTTTCTCTGCATCCCAAAATACTTGTTACTTGAGAATGCTGGAAAGCACCCATGAAATGGGTGGGGAATGACCCCAAGAGCCTGGCGTGTTCCCTGTGTCCCAACTTCCAAGTTAGTGTTTGAAAACTCAGCCAAATAGGACTTGAACTTGGTGGAGTTGACTGAGTTGATCCTCGAGAGCACTAACTTGGCTACCAAACTGGCTTGTGGGACCAGTTGGTATTGAACCATCCAGTTCAGTGTACAGACCAGCCAGTTCAGTACGAAACCAGTTCAGCTCAGTTGAGTCAATACCTCCTTGACTGAGTCCACACTAGGTTGGTTCCCTGTAGGCTAGCGTGCCATTTTGGAGGGTACATTTTTTTACCTAAACTAAAGTTTCTCTCACCCTAAACGCTAAATGCACACTTCATTGATCATTTGTAGTTTTCGGAGTCACAAGCCAACCTTGAACGATAATATAAAATTGTTAAAGAAAAAGTTCTCTGTATTTATATTTACTTTTTTCGCTTTATTTATAGGGTAGAAAGGGAAATATAAATAAACCAATGAAATGAAATGATAAATATAATTAAAGCAAAAGCTTTTACTTCAATTTTTTATATTATCATTAATTGTTTTAGGATGTTTGAGAAGGGTTCCAACCTCATCAGACCTCATACAATGAAAATAGAATTTCACATTACATCCAAAATCTAGTAGACTTAGTAGTTTTCAGAATTCCAACAAACTGAAATGCTTTGAACCAAAGACGTGTCCACCAAACCATCAAAAGATGCCAAATGTCACTCTGCTCCTCTTTTACATGCCACCTATGAAATATAGACCTGCCAAAAATAGATATGTTAAATATAGCAGCTCCAACTCCTAAATGTAGGAGTTCCAGAATGCGAAAATAGCTACTCTAGTAACTGAACAAAAGAACTGATATAGATCCCATTGGGTTGGATGATATTGATCCAAGCTTAGAATGGGTAGAAGAGACTAAACCAGTAGAGTTTGATTCTGAGTTTGATGACTTGGAGTGGTTTCACTTGGATTCTGATCCACTTGTAGATGTAGGACCAGACATGGCAGGCCTAGCTCGGGACGGGGATCCCATTTGCAGCACTGGTGATGAGTTTGATGGATCATGTTGATCAGTGATATGTAGTAGGCTAGTAGCTTGTAGCTTGTTGTTTTTTGGACTTTAGAGGCTATTTGGTGCCTTGCTGACCATGTTTTTTTTTTTTTTTCAAATATGTATTGCACTCAGTGCCATTTTGATATGTTCACCCTTAAATGCTATACATGAGCAAACTTTGCACATTTTGTCCCGAAATTAATATATTTAATTCATTAAAGTATTCAAATTAATATGAAATCATTATAGTCATAGTTTTAAACAATTTCATCAAAATTTAATAAATTAATAATATAACTCTTTATCATAAAATTAAATAAATCAATATTTAATACTTTATCATAAAAAATTAAATAATTTAATTAAGGGGCATATTAAAAGGTTTTACTTGCATTATTATTTCTCTCATTGTCGGCCAATTCTTCTGATCATTCTCTATTTATTGCGACATTCCTCTTCTTCATCTCAACCATTGTTTGACGATGGGTTTTGATATAGACTCGAAACGTCGGCATTAAAAAATGTCTACTGTGGATTTTCCGACTTCTCAGTTTCAAGATCAATCCCAT
Organism: Pinus taeda; assembly: GCA_000404065.3. Lineage (NCBI taxonomy): Eukaryota > Viridiplantae > Streptophyta > Pinopsida > Pinales > Pinaceae > Pinus > Pinus taeda. The sequence continues at coordinate 246,842 of APFE031049925.1, forward strand.
AGAAACCTACAAACCCTAATCAGTTCCCTGTACGGAAGGGAAGTGTGGCTTGAGATTCGTTTACTTGAAAAAACCAGGGTAAAGATTGAAAGGAGAGCATCTGATCTTCATTTTATGAAAGCAATGCAGAGATCTTGATGTCAGTCCACCCTTTGCTATCATTAATCATAGACTCCGTGGCAAACACAACTGTAGAGCATTTGTTGCCTAAGTAAATCTCTTATCCGCAACAAAATCAGAAAATTTAGATTCTCCCTTGACAAACTTTCGAGCATGGCATATAAATCTCACCTTAAGATGGCTCAGCTAATCTGTTCTAACTTGTGGTCCCTTATCGATGCCATGGTTGCATTGAAAGAAGTGAAAGGCCGCACTGTCATGGATAGACAATCCAAGAAATTAAATAAGCTAGAAAACTGTGTAGGAAGGGGCACTCAGGTGTTAATACTAGCATCGAAGTTAATCAACAAAAGAGAAAGGATGGCGAGCGATTGGCTACAGGCTCAAGTAGCATCGCGGATCCCTCAACTAGTGAAACTTCCCATAGAGAAGGAGCAATTTCGAACAGGTGCTGAGGAGTTGCTATAGATATCGTGCATAACCTTTCAACGCAGTCAATTTATAATACAGAAACTGACGAAATTACGTAGGGTAATAAAAGCCTCGGGCAGACTGAATGCTTATTGGAGAGTGTGAATTCAGACTTAACATTAGGGCAAAACTCCGTCAATATCCAGGAAAGCAATCATGAGTTGGGTTTGAGCTTAAATAAAGATTTTGTGCTCATTGACAATGAGCTATCACCCTCTTGACAACATTTATATCAATTATGAAAGCAACCCTCTTGGTTCACACGTAAATAAGGAACTTGCATGCCCATCATATAGTGAATGCAGTGCTTCGATAAGCCCTCTCGATAGCGTAAATAAGGAACACGCATGCCCATTGTATAATAAAAGTAGTTCAATAAGCCCTCCCGACAGCGTAATCATTGACAACAACCCCCGAATTGTAAGCTCATATAATCACAATGCTTTTCATAGCCATTGTTGCAACAAGAAGATTGTCAACATATCTAAATACAAATTAAACAAAGAAAAATCCAAGGTCTTGAACAAGGGGTTAAATTTCGCCATAGCTCCTAAAAAGATGCCTACTAAAGAAATCATATGTAACTTGGAGGATGGTATTCAAAATCTTGGTAATGAAGAAAAAGGAGCAAATTAGACAAGATTGCATAGTCATCCTGAGGAAAGCAAAGCCACCTAAGAATAACTTAAGCAGAACCAGTTACTTGCTCTTAAAAGCCTCAGGAACAGTGAAGACATTGTCATTCTAAATGTGGACAAAGGGGGAGCCACGATTGTGATGAATAAGGTGGATTATGTCTAAAAAATGAGGGACCACTTGTACAATAGTGGGAGCTACAAGAAGCTCAAGGATAACCCCATCTCCCGGATTATTAGAGAAGTTAAAAAAGACATCAACAATTCCAATCTAGACGACAGACTTAAGAAGCGCCTTTTGCCCAGTGAGGAAATCACACCTAGAATTTATGGAGCTCCCAAAATTCACAAAAAATATGCTCCCCTAAGACCCATTATAAACACTATTGGATCACCCACATATGGATTAACCAAGTATGTGGCCAACGCCCTTGCCCCTCTGGTTGGGAACACTGACTCTTATATTAAAGATTCTAATCATTTTGTAGAGCTCATGAAAGAAAACAAGCTAGATCCTGAAGACAAAATTGTGAGCTTTGATGTAACACAACTCTTCACAAAGATACCATTAGAGGAGGCTATCCAAGTTGTTAAGGAAGTTACGGACCTAGAAACTGCTAAGTTTGCTGAAGTCTGTCTCCATTCCACATTTCTTCACCTTCCAAATTGAATTCTTCGAGCAGGCCATGGGGGTGGCTATGGGGTTTCCATTATCCCTCATAGTAGGCAACCTATTCATGGAGAAGTTTGAAAAGAAAGCCCTAGAAACTTACCCTCTTAAACCCAAATTTTGGACTATGTTCGTCAATGATACTAGTGTGAATTGGCCTCATGGAAACTCAGAGCTAAACAACTTCTTAGATCACCTTAATAGCATTTCCAATGACATTAAATACACAATGGAGATTGAGGAGAACCACTGCATTCCATTCCTTGACATTTTTCTTATTAGGAAAAGTGATTGATCGTTGGTACACAAAGTATACAGAAAGAAGGCTTACACAGATAGCTACCTCCACCCGGATTCTCATCACCATCCGTCCCAGAAAATGGGGGTTCTCAACACTCTCTTCACCAGAGCTTTTAGGATATTTGACAAGGATCATGTAGATGAGGAAATCAAATATCTGAAGGGTGTTTTCTTAAACATTGATTATAGTCATAAGGATATCAACAAAGCTATCATAAAGGCCAAGTCCAAAACAACTTCTAGACCCCCCTCTACTAGCGCTCAAACCCTAATTGGAGAAACATTTCTCCCTTACATCCAGGGAATCACTGACAAGCTTGCCAGGGTCCTAAGAAAGAAAGGAATAACAACCTTGTTCAAACCGATGAATACGATCCAGCAGAGGATGAAATCTATAAAAGACGATCTAGATCCCTTCCAGCAAAAAGGAGTTTATAAGGTCAAGTGCTCTTGTGGTAAATGTTACATTGGCGAGACAGGAAGATCCTTCAAAATTAGACTCAAAGAGCATGCTGCAGATATCAAGAGGGAGAGTCAGATCCTCGGCACTCGCTGAACATTCTTCAAAGACAAACCACCATGTGTGCCCGAAAGATGTAGAAATAATTTCAAGGGAGAACCACTATTATAAAAGAAAGATATGTGAAGCACTGGAAATCATGAAGCACCCCATTAATCTCAATAGAGACGGTGGGACTGGAGTGAGCATGAGTTGGATATTGGTGCTCAAGCAGAATTGTAGCCCCCAAACTAGTCCCACTACACTAAACACCTCTACTCCCAAGCAGCATCTAACCCCCTTTTTAGTTTTAATCTAATTTTAAAATATCATAATATAATATAATAATCATAATTAAGATAATTATAACATATTAATTATAAATATATTTAATTAATATTTAAATATGTCAATATATGAAGATTTGTGTTTGAATTATTTATATATTAAATAAAAAATTAATTAAATATATTTAGTGTAAATTCTAAAGTACATTATTTAAACATTTAATTAATTTAATTTTTAACTCTCAAATTATAATAAGTAAATGACACATAAATTTTAAACACTTCAAATCAATAATTAAATTTATTAAAATAATATTAACATATCTAATAAATGACATATTAAAGCAATAATTAAATATATTAAAGTGATATTAATATATTTAATTCATTAAAGTATTCAAATCATTATGAAATCATTATAGTCATAGTTTTAAACAATTTCATCAAACTTTAATAAATTAATAATATAACACTTTATCATAAAATTAAATAAATCAATATTATAATACTTTTATCATAAAAAATTAAATAATTTAATTAAGGAGCATATTAAAAGGTTTCACCTGCATCATTATTTCTCTCATTGTCGGCCAATTCTTCTGATCATTCTCTATTTAATGCGACATTCCTCTTTTCTCCTCAACCATTGTCCTAATGATGGGTCTTGATATAGACTCGAAATGTTGGCATTCAAAAATGTCTACTGTGGATTTTCCGGCATCTCAGTTTCAAGTTTTTAGTAGACCAAGTCATAACATTCAAATCAGTTTGATTGGAGCGAAGTCTGAGACAAGTCTGGTTGAATCCTCAATCATTTGGAGGTCGAATCCGAGTTCTAAAATATTGTTCCAGGTATGCTAAGCTGTCTTGAATATCTTGGGTCTTTTTGGTTGCGTTTTTGAATTTTAATTTTATTTCTGTTTTCTCGTAGTCTAAAATTTCAAAAAAGAAAAAGTAAACAACTCTCCAGCCAAATAATAGCTGACCCATGAACTAGACCACTAGTTTTCTAACTCTAACCCAACTAATATATGCAAAGGAGAAAATTTAGCCTCACCCAAAGCCAAAAAATATGAATATCAGGTTCAGTACCAGGTTTGAGGAGACAAAGGAGTAATTTTCAGCTTGAAATAGAAAAACTACACCAGAGGGATGCATTCTCTACTTAGAAATTGTTCAGAAGATGAATGTTTCAATTTGAATAGGAATTATTTTTGTCTCTTCTCCTGTTTTCTCTACACTTCTCCGCACCAATAATATGACTAGATATTGTCTGCTTTGTTTTTTCTGGTGTTATAAACTGATTTTTTATTACTGAAATACAAAATACATAGAAAATATTTTGGACTACAATATATTTAGGTGAAATGAATAGTTTAATAAAGTACTATACTCAAATTATAGTTTTATGTTGATTATAGATTTGGTGGATAAGTTTGTTATTGAAATTTTTTTGTTTCATGTTATATCATAAAAGATGAATCACAAAAATGATTCATGCATATATCAAACTGATGAACTGATTGGAAATGCTAAAGGTTTCTGATTCTAGGGGTTTGAGAAACTTCAGGGTTTTAGATCTTTTATTTGGATTTTCTATATTTTCTAATGTTTTATGTTCCTTCTTACATGTGGCATCCCTAAAATTTTGCAGTTATCCTGCCCTGATCTTTGAATCTGATCCTTCATCCTTGTACCCCTTGGGGTAACATATTTTGTTGACATGACTTTCTCTATCATGCCCCTTCATATTAAATATCATAGCTTGGGATAATATCATTCTTTTGCTTAACTTTCCATATTACGCTTTTCATATTCATGTTACAGCTTGTTTCCTCTAGCTAAGCAGTTTCTTGTTGCATCCAAGCAAATCAGCTCTTTATATTTTTCAAGTGAACTAGCTATGACGAATAGCCTTTTGCATGTAGGATGGTAGAATGCCTTTATGTCACTGCATGCTGGATTGTAGGATGCCATTATTTGGGAAAATGTTAGTGCTCAAGCCTTAAAGAAGAACTTTGATTTAAAGTCATTTGGTCAATGCTACTAGTTTGTGTGGTTGTCCAAAGAATTATTTGATGCTAATAGTTTGGAAATTTAATGTTGATGTTCTATAAACTAGAAGTGTCAATAATAATGGTTTTCTTGCTTAGTAAGGTATGCCTAAAAAATATATCAATAATTCAATACAATGACCTTTATCAGTTTATAGGTGTTATTCTTCAATTTGATATGAACAGAGTACATACTTGCAGGTGCTGACTGGCGTGCTAATATCCAAAGTGATCAGATTCATCTCACTCAACGTGACTTGCCTCGCTTCATATGGAAATCCTATGAGATGTGTAGAGGGCCTCCAAGACTTTTTGTGCTAGACAAGTATAATCATAGTTGTTTTCTTGGATCAAGGAATCATTAACAGGATTTAACCTTTATTAAAACATAGTAGTTCTTTTAGAGTTGGGTTATATGATATATTTTTTCTGTATTATACATGTTCTAATTTTGTCCATTATACTTTTTCAGGTTTGATGTTGCAGGGGCTGGAGCTTGTTTGACAAGGTACACAGATCCTTCTTTTTTCAGGACAGAATGGGCAAACTCTCAATTAAGGAAAGCAGAGAAAGCTCAGACAGTGAGGACTTTGGCTAGGCTGAAGGTACTTGTTCTTTCTAAAAAGGAGTTTAACAGATGATACCAAAATTTGTCTTTTTTTGATCAATATTTTATTTACTTCATTTCATGAATACTATGTTGGTTTCCTCTTTGTTCCGATATCTTCTGTGGAGATGATATGTTGATTTTGAACAACTTTTTCATGTAATATTGTTATATCATTTATGGCATCAATGGTTTAGACAATGTCTATGACATCAATAATGTGCAGCAAAATTATACCTATTTCTTGTTGAAGAAAAAATCATCAGCAAACAAGCGTCGGAAAATCCTCATACAAGCCAGATTTCATAAGCCTCACCAAGATTCCAAGGATCTTATGTGTCAACCTAATGGTATAAACATCAACATTCATGGCATTTACTAATCAGTAGAAACCCTCTGTTTTTTTTGTTGGAAAATGCGTCTTTGACAGAAAAGCAAACACACCCACTTTAACTCCTTGTTCCAAGGAGTCTATATTTTTACTCAAGATATCAAGCCCTGTTGTAATCTGATCTTCTAACCCAACCTTACAGGCCAACAATGTCCCTAACTTGAATCTGCTAGGTTATTCATGGAATGTTGCCGTGCTCCTCCCTTCACAATAAAGAAATTTCTGAGGCATAACTGTGCTCCAAAGATCTCTGCCATGCAACCTAATTATCTAGAAATTTTTGAGGCATAATTGTGCCCCAAAGATCTCTGCCATGCAACCTAATTATCTAGAAATTTGTGAGGCATAATTGTGCTCCAAAGATCTCTGCCATGCAACCTAATTATCTAGTCATCTCCTAAGATATTGATATTTTAAAAGACGTAGTTAGAATGCAAAAAATGAAATTGAAACTACAAAAGATTTGCAAGTGCTGAAATGAAATACTTGAATCTATTGCAGAAAGAGGAGTAAACTTTAAGGGATTTGCCAGGCCAAAACCTTAAGCAGGATTCCCGCTCTTATTGATGAATCTTCCAGTTTGCATTGCTGATTGTTGGATTCATTTGAGCATTAGATTTTTATATTTTTGAAAAAGTAAAGCAAATAGAGTGCATGCGCTGAAATGAAATACTTGAATCTACAGCATGTTGAAATTTGGTACCGGAGGACAGGTGGTTCCCTTAGGCTTTGATCTTTGGCTCAGGGAAAAGTGTCCAAAAGATTTAATTTTTCTCCTAAAGTGACTTTATAATTTTTATAAAGTTAAAATCTAATTTAAAAGTGACTTTAAGTGATAAAGTTACTAAGTCTAATTTTAAAGTGACTTTTATAAAGTCAATGAAAAATTAGAAAGGAAAAGTGACTTTGGAAATAAATGACTAAGTGGGTCTTTATTAAAGTGGGTGAATTAAAAAATAGAAAGTGAGATTTAAATGTGCATTTAATCTCAGCCATTGATCTAAATCTATCTCAGCCATTGGATTTAGGGATCACCCAAAAGTCATTTAGGGTTGGATTAAAGGAGGAAAAGGAGGAAAAGATCATTCATTCTTTCATGAGCAGATTGGGAGAAGGAGAGCAAGAGAGCAAGGGAGATTTCTGGACAAGAAAGAGAAAGAGGCAGCAGTTTGGCACACATACCAGGCAGCTCTTCAGCAAAATCAGAACAACAGAAAGAACAAGCAGAACAACAGCAAGAACAAGCAGAAAAAGCTGATTTTTTTGCTGAAAACTGAGAAAAACTGATTTTTGGGCACGAATATCGAGGAACTGATTTTTGGCACAAAAGTCGAGGTTTGTTCGTACAATACGTACAGTCTGTATGGTTCGTACATCCGCACGTCCGTATAGACCGTACATCCGTACGGTCCGTACCGCGAGTACAACAAAGTTTCCAGGTGGTCTGTTGGGCTGAAAACAAATAAGTTTGCTTGCTGGAAATTTTATTTTGCTGTAATTTTTGCTGAAAATTTCTCGTTGTAAAACAGGCTTTTTTCAGAAATAAAGAAGAGCTCTCAAACTGGTTTTCCCTAAGAGTTGTAGGGGGTTTTTCCAGGGTCACGTTGACAAAAAATATCAGTGTTTTAATGTGTTTTAATGGCTGTTTATTATTGCTGATTTTTATTTCTGCAATTTCCAGCATTCTGTAAATTTTCTAGAATTTGTGTTTTCAACAAATTTGTTTTTTCAGCATTGTTGAATGTATGGTTATGGGAAAGGGCATTTAACTACATTGGAGAAATAAGGAGAAACTGAAAACCGGGGTGGGAAAATAGAAATTTTAACATGGTATCAGAGCTTGAGTGCTGAAGGGCAGTTTGGGACAGCAAAAGAGAAAAATTACAGCCGCTGATTTTTCACTCAGAAAATTCTAGCAAGTTGATTTTTCATAAACAGCAGGTTTTATCTTTACTACAACAGTGCTATTTTTCAGTTTCAAGACAACAGGATGTCATTGGGATTGAGGGTGGAGGATAGGTTGGATGGGCATACAAATTACAGCGTTTGGAAGGAGAGAATGCAGAGTATATTTGAGGAGGCAGAAGTGTGGGATATCACGGTGCATACCACTCAGACCCCTGTTGTTGTGCCTACTGATGCTACTCAGTTGGCTGCTTATAATAGAAAGAACAACAAGGGTAAGAGGCTGATTCTAGATGGAATCAAAGACCATTTCATTCCTCATGTGAGAAAGAGCAATGCCCATGAGATGTGGACAGCATTTTCCAATCTCTACCAGAGTACCAATGAGAACCGGAAAATGGTTCTGAAGGAGAAACTGAAGAACATTAAGATGGGCAATGATAGTGCAGCTGGATATCTCACTAAGATTACTAATGTGAGAGATGAGTTGGCCGCGATTAGAGAGGCCATTCCACCCACTGAGTTGGTGCGGATTGCGGTAAATGGCCTCCCCCGTTCATGGATGAACTTTGCTGATGGGGTTTGTGCTCGTGAGACCCTTCCCACATGGGAGAGGTTTTGGGATGATTGCATT